>CAUYSK010055074.1:0-18999 GCA_963575035.1 Avahi laniger | reverse complement strand
TCTACAGTATTTTTTAATTCTATCTACTTAACAGCCCATGATGTCAAAGAAGACCAAGAGAATGCTGAAGGAAGAAAACAGATTTTTTAATGAGGATTGGGAATTGCAATATTATCTTGTTTCTGCTAAAGATAAGATGATTTTCTTGCTTTGTGATACTGCAATATTGACATTAAAGAAATTCAATGCTCATCAGCATTGTAACACTCAAAAGAACTACAAGTATTTTAAATTAGATGGAGAGGTGCAAAAAGTTGTACTGAGGAAATTAAAAGATGAAAACAAAAGCAAAGACAATTCCTTCAAGCAGCAATAAGACCTGGAAACAAGGCCATTGAAGCAACTTATAAAGTAGCTTATACACTTGGGGGGAAAAGGCAAGCCATTCAGTGATGGTAGAAATTGTGAAAGAATGCATTGTCAAAGCTGTAGAATGCTTAGACCCTGGTAATGTTTCAAAGTACAAACAACTGCCTTTTTCAAGGAGAACTGTAACTGATCAACAGGATAAATTGTTAGCCTTCAACACAAGAGAACAACTTCATGCAATATTTCAAAGGAAAATATATATTATTCAATTGCTTTGGATGAATCAACTGTTACTACTTACTCGGTACAGGTTTTATACTTCATTCGGGTCATAACAAAAGATTTTCTTTGCTACAAAGAGTTACTCTCTTTGGGCACTCTTGCAAACAACACGAAAAATAGATATCTTCAACAACTTTCAAGATAAATGTTGTGAAGTTGGGCTGAATTTGGTAAACTGAGTAAATGTATGAACAGATGGTGCACCTTCCATGACAGGAAAACATGAAGGGTTTATTGAACAGATAAAGTATTAACAGATCCAGATGCACTCATTTCTTTTCATTGTATCTTGCATCAGCAAAATCTCTGTGCTAAATCTACTATTTTAAGTGACACTTTGCAACAACTTGTAAGTATTGTTAACTATATTCATGCAAATGGAACACGGCATTATCAGTTTCCTGACACGCTAGAGTTGGAGGATGAGGTATTCAGTGTGGATTTGCCATATCATTCTAAAGTGCACTGGCTATTGCATGAAGAGGTGTTAGCTAACATTTTTATCTCTGCAAGAACAGATAGTTAAATTTTATGGAGAACAGAATCAGCAATGTGAATTATTGAAAGAAGATTCTTATAGGAATGTAGCATTTCTGTGTGATATCATGTTAAATCAAAACAACTTGAATATTTCTTTGCAAGGTAAAACTAAGTCTATATATGATACGTGGCAAAAAATCCAAACATTTTGAAGAAAACTATCTTTTTTCAAAACACTTTTTCTTCAAAAGGAAATTTCAGATGAACATTTTCCCCAGTTAGCAAAGGTCATTGATGAGCAGGATGAAATATGCAAATCACTTGAAGAATACACAGCTGTTGTAACGGAGGGAATGGCCTGGATAAAAAATAGCAAAAGATATTTTCTGTCTCTTTTAAACTTCCCCCACAATTTTTGGGAACTGAGTCCTGCATCCCTGCTTTAGGCAGGTGGTGAAGAGGGGCAGGGGAATGTGTTTTGTTCTCTGTGCTGTAGGAGATAGCTCAGCTGAACTTTTGGCTCCATCCCAGGCCATCCAGCCCATCTGGCTGGTGGAAGTCCGGATGGGTCAACCAGGTGGGTGGATGTCACGACTTTGTCTTCTGCAGAAATGAGACGATTAGGATAATTAACTTTAGTTGAACAACAATAGCCCAGAACTGAGGATCTTACCTTTAAAAGCTCTGTATTTCTGCTTATATACAGAAATTTGGACTTTGCAAAGATAACCTGCCATTTTCCTCCTTTGCTGGCAAAGCAACAAATTTCTCTTTCCTTCTCCTTAACCACTTGTCCTCGTTCTTCTGATGCAGCCTTGTGGGCAAGTGCCAAGCTTTTGATAACACTGTTACAGACCTATAGATTGGATAATGAAATGAAAGCTTCACTGACTTTGAGAGTCATGACATCACGCTCAAATTAGCATTTCAGCCTCACTTAGTTGATATCACTAAGGCATCTAAAGAACTACAGACGGAATTGATTGAGCTCTCAGTAGATGACTTTTTAAAGTCATTGTTCAATGCTAAGAAAAATCCAGATGAAATATGGAAAAATGCAGTAGAATACCCACGCTTTTGGCAACATGCCCAAAAAAATGCTTTCTTACTTTTCAACCACTTATTGCTGCGAAAAACAAAAAGCAGAGACAGCAAAGTCATTAAAAGATTAGTTAACTTTAAAATTAACACATAGTTTTCATTTTTTGAAATTATTAAATATGTAGTAGTTAGAGTTTTACAAAATAATATACATTTTTACGTATATCTAATTGAAGTTTCTTGAATGTGGCTTTATTTGATTACAGCTAAATTAATGCAGCCTTCCAACACGAAAAGTTTCCCCACCCCTGATCTAGACCCTCGTCGACAGTTGCCTCTACTGGTTAACAATACCCAAAGAAGTTTTTTTTTTAAGTTGGGACTTTGTGAAAACCACAAAAGAACATAGAATTACACAATTAATTAAATACAGTTTATTATCAGATCAACTGCAGTAGGATTTTACATTATATGACCTACAGCCACAGCACTCATTTAATTATGATGTAATTCTTCTTAACTAGCAAGCTCTCCCCATTAAGTGTGGCCAATAATGAGCCCTCTGTCCTGGTGCTGGTTCTTTGATGACCTACTTATGCTGGTTTTTGCTACATTCCACCTGGGCCTACAAACCATACTGAGTATCATTGGATGGTATCAGGATTTATGTACAAATTGCAGAGAATCCCAGGCCTTTCTGCAATTATTCAAAAGTTGCTTCTTTCATTTTTAAGTACAGAATCTTTCTTTCCTTGATTCTAACCATGTCTATTTTTGTCTGCTACTTCCTTGGTTCTAACCATAGCTGTTATTTGCCACTCTGTAGACTACAGTTACGTAATGAGACAGACAATGCAGAGTAGTCACTGTTATTGGTTACTATCATCTATGCAAATGCTGTAAACACAACTCTCCTTTGAGTCTACGGAAGGACGGCTGGGAAATGCCTTGCCGTAGTAGGAGGAAAGGTTTTAAAGCCTCCCTTAACTTTTGGCAGAAAAGGATCAATTTCTAATCTGTGTAGCTCTGAAACACCCTCAATCTCTCCATTTTGTAGAGTTATTTACTCTATATGTATCTCTCATTCCCACGATATCCCTCCCCAGCAGCTATAAATATAGTTAAAAAGCAACCTTTTCTCTGCCTTACCAGGCCCCTTCAGTAGAAAATTAATTGTAATGATATGTTTGTATATTTGCACATCTGAACAGTAAACTGGGCTTCAGACAGATGTGCGAGGAATACATACGTCTGTTATTCAAGTCATAATCTAGTTGTGCCTTCAGTATCCCATTTGTGAACTGGGAATGACAAAGTATTTGCAGCATCCCTGTTTATACAACAATTTTGGAAATACTTGAATAATAGTAATTAAGCTCTGGTGAATAAAAAGCCTTCAGAAAGAAACACTAAAGTATGTAAACCTCACTTATTAACAGAGTGCTGGTCTCGCTACTACAGTATTTAGATACCAGAGTTTAAATACAAAAAGGACTCTGTCTGCATAGCTTGCATTCCTCAACCCCTCTGTTTCTCAAGGTTAAAAAAAATCTATATTTCTATTCCTTATTTATTTGCGATCCACCTACCCTCAGATGTCCTGATTCTCCATCTAAGTGTGACAATGGAGTCACATTGCTTCCTCTGTTTTTTGAATCTCCCCATATGGACTGTGATCTCTGTGGGTTATTAGTTATTTCAGTCCTTGACGCAGTCTAGCCTCCCTTTGTGTTTCTGTCGTGCTCTTTGCTCTTTCTGTCACCCATTTCACACAAACATCTACCGAAGCTTTGCAGTCTTTAGTCTGCATCTGACTAGACACCATGACAGAGCCGCTTCAGATCCCAGCATCATAACCTGCTCCTGCCACAGGCTCAGCGAGCAGTGCCCACATTGTGGAAATCCACCTCCCATGCATCTTTGGAAGTCCCCAGGGAGAGGTTTGCTGGGCCTGCTGTCTGCTCCTTCCTACAGGGAGGATCCAAAGCAAACTGGGGAAACAGACCAAGCCCATCCCAGGCCCACTTGGGCACCTCCTGGCTGCTTAAGTCCATCACTGTTCCTCTAAACAGCTCCAGTAAAAAACAGATTTCACTGTTCTCCTGTCTTAAAATTCACCATTTCCATATTCTAATCCTGCAGGGCCCTTCCCTGGACGAAGCCATGCTAATGTGTGCATGGCAAGGGATGTGTTATCCTACTCAGGCAAGGCTACTGCACTTTAACAAAAACCTTCTGGAGATAATGTTGCAACCCAAAGGAGAGCCCTGAAAAAGCACTATCGCAACTCTAAGAAGTCTGCTAAAGGGCAAGCATTTGAGGCAAACAAAGCTTGTGGTGCTTCTGAAATGATGGGATGTAAACAGCTCTTTATTTTCCCTAAGCATAGAGCCAGTCTTAATGGCATATGCATCCTTGTAAGAAGTGTCACCAGATGCAAAGTGGTGGGGAATGGAGGAGTGTTAATTGTGTACACATTAGCTTGAAGGGAGAACAGTCAGGAATTATCCAATTTACTTTGCTGCTTCTGCCCGGGAGGGAAGAAAGGTAATTAACATTTGGCTAGCCATCCTGCTCAGAACTTCATGTTACCATCTCGTTAATCCTAAGAATAGCCACCAATTTATTAAGTGCTTGCTTTGTGCCATATTTTGAACTAAGAGCTTTAAATATACTACTTATTTGAATTCTCCTAACAATCCTCTAAGTAAGTATTACTATTACTATCTCCCATTTTACCAGGCAGAAAACAAGGCTAGAGAAGTCAACTCACCCAGTACCATGCAGCTAATCAATGGCAGGCTAGGAGTCCAACTTTGATCTAACTCCAAATCCTGTGCCCTTAACACAGTCCTATAAAATAACTGTTATGTTGAGGAAACCAAGACTCAAAGAAGTTAAGTAATTTGCTCTATGTCACAGAGTCCATCGGTGATGGACCTAGTTTCTTCAAACTCAGTTCTACCTGAGTATAAAGCCCACGTTTTCCCATTTGCTGACACTGGTAGGAGTTGAAGAGATGCTCTTCTCCCAAAGATCTTTATTTAGGTATATGGGTCATTCCAAGATAAATAATATGGGTGAAAATCAAAAATCACGTACAGGAAACACAAGGACCAGTCCTCAAAATAAAAGTTGACCTAAATATCTGGGGTTTAATCTCTGTGAATAATACTATGCTGATCTCCAAATGTCCTTCCCTAAATTTCAGCATCACACTTCGATGCATGATGGGAAAGGATTTGGTTGAAGGAAGGCTCCAGTCCTATTTGCTATAGGTCATTACTCATGCTTCTTATTCCAATGAAGTAAAGAATAGTAGGAGTGTGGAGGAAAGACATTAGGGTAGAGCAATGTCGAAATGAGGTGCAATGCAATGTCTAGAGGTGTTAGCATAAAATTATTCTGGAGAAAGAGACTGGTGGGAGTGGGATGTGGACAACTGCAGAAAGAACCACACCTGAGAGGGCGTTGGCGAAAACAGGGAGAATAAGATAAGAGATAAGATAAGAGATATAAACAGGCTTCAAACCATTCGGTGGCAGGAAAAAGCTCAGCAAGGGCCTCACCTTTTTCCCCAGAGCTGTCTTTGGGCAACTGCTGGCTCACAGGCTCTCCCTGAGGGCTGCCAGGTGGCCTTGGCCTGCACTTCTCTTGGGTTGATTTTGTGACCTCATTTCCCTGACTATAACCTACGCGGGGCATGGCAGACCCTCCTTGAATTCAATACAGACATTTACGTGAGTGACTGTACAGGGTAATGGGTGGTGGCTGAGGGAAAGAACATTGATTTGGGAACCAGCAGATTGGCTTCATATCTCAGCTGTATCACTGAAAGTATTCTAACTTCTCAGTGTCTCAGTTTCCCTAAGGTTGGAGGAATAAATGCAATAATGTGCATGAAACCATCTAGCTCAACGCCTGGCATATGGTAGATATTTATATCCTTTCACCTTGTGTAAATCCTTTTAATGTAATAAGATATAAATCCTACCTACCTTGGACTTAAGACACATTGTTTCACTTTCTCCCATAGACTTTAGGTGAAAACTATAGTCCTCTTCAGAATCCATATCAAATTATTTTCAGTATTTTCATGATACCAAATCTTAAGCCTTTAATCATGGGATTGATTTTGAGAAACATCCAAAAATCGTTCAGCCCCAAACCTGGTAAATAAATTAGATAATACATATTTTTTTTAGTTTAAAAATATGGATGGAAATGAGAGAGGGAAGAAGGGAAGACAGGAAGATGTCCAAGGTACTGACTTTCTTGGGTGACTCCAATCGACAAAATGTTAGTCCAAAAAGAAGTTTCTAAAAACAGCTTCAGAGACAGCAGCAATTTGGAAGAAGAATCTACTTTGAAGGGAACAAGAGGACAACATTCAATTGGATATGAATATCCTTTTGTACGTGACTTAAAAAAAAGAAGACATGCAGTCCCACCTCCTAAGCCTCTGAAAATAGGGCAGAAGGAGGGGATCAGATGATGTCAATCTCCCATTCTCCCTCTCTCAGAGATTCTGTTGGGTGTGGAGTCACCTGGTTATATCCTCCTTGTTGATTTTCTATATACAGCACCTCTGGAAGGAAAAATAGATTGTAACATAGTCACCCCTGTTTTTTGCTCTAGTTTTACCAGCTAACCTGAGAAATAGCACAGAAAGAAGAATTGAAGTTAAAAGATGTAGATTCTAATACTGATTATATATGTGACATTGGGTGTTACTTATCCTCTCTGAACCTAAGTTTCTTCCTCTGTTCATCTGTAAAATGGTAGGATTCATTTTTAGTCTGTTTTGACTAATGCAGTCTGTGGTTCTTGCCACTTTCCTTTTTTCTCAGGGAGCAACGTGATTCCTTTCTTCTATAGATGCAGACATGGATTTACCAGGAAATAAGAAAGCATAAGATTCAGGACCACCCACCTGCACAAGAACCCTTTCTGAACCCTGGGAAGGGATGATGTGTTCACAGTATCACATATTTTTGTACAATTTTCCAAAGTAGATACTTTTCTATTTTTGTCTTCAAAGGGGCTTCCAACATAATTTAAGGCTCAAGTTCCACAAAACCTGGATCTGACCGATTACAGAAAACATATTTCATGCCAGACTCAGCATAAAACTTGGAGTTCATGGAAAATAGAAAAAATCATCAACTGATCAAATAAGAAAAGTCCAGAAGCTACTTTAAAAAGCAATCACTTTGAAGTTCCTCCACCTCTCATCTCCCCTTTGGCTTGTTCAGTTTTTATTTAGAGCAAGAAGTTGAGACCTTGAACATCAAAATGGCTGACCCAGATTCACAACCTACATTGAACTCATAAAATGCACCCCTGCTAATAGCTCTCCACCCCAGTATTGGGGCCACCAAAAACCCTGAAAGCATGTGGTGATCTACTTCGCTAATAAGAAATCACAAACTGCACAGTACAACCAGTGAAACTGGATACAACCAGTTGCCATTCCTAGAAGGCCAACGTTTACCTCATGTTTTTCTACATCATTTAAAATAGAGTAAACCAGTGAGTGTTTTTCAGGCACGGCAGAGATTATTTTTACTCTCAATTACAGTGACCGAAATAGTAAGAACTGCTCTGGGAATAGAGAATGGGCTGGCACTTATTTAATTGGTTTTCAAGACAGAGTCAGTCTTCATAAAAATTAGTTAGGGGTGTGTGTGTTTAAGGCTCTTCCCAATTGCCTTATGCTCCTGGCTCACCTTCCTAGATAGCATCTTCACACCCCCTGCCTCTGGCTTGCCTTTGGGGAGTTACCAGCTATAGGTGTTCCGCCGGAGCCTCGCAGGCCATCCCCAGGCTCTTGGAGCTTGCACTGAGGTCCCTGGACTACTCGAAGTGCCCACACTCCACCCAGCTGCACCCAGTCTGTCTCTCAGCTCCTCGTCTCATGGGGGTGAGGTGTCGGCCATGGGGTATTCCATTCCCAGAGGGAGAACACAGTCACCATGGGATTACTAAACACCAATTCTGATTTCAGCTGCAGGGAAGCCAGGAGAATCATCCTAGGGGGTAAGTTACACACAAACATATTTATTCAATTTGTAGGGAATGTGAGCTACGATGTGATATTTCACAAGCCACTTATGCAGTGGTCAGTCTACTTCCCGAAATTGATACTGCTGGTGGTGCGGGTAGGAGAGATACATCAGGGAAATTTTTCTAAACCAACAATAATTATACAAGTATTAAAATCTACATTCCTTTGTCTTTGAAATTGTTTCTTTCCCTTTGTTCCCTGCCATGATTCTGGTCCCTTGCTTTGCTTCCACCCATAACCAGTATTGTCCTCCAGAGACATTGGTTGTCGAACTCACTTAGCAGTCATTCATAAAAATATCTACCAAGTGCCCACCTTGTGCCAGCCCTGTGTTTTGCTCTGGGAGAATGAAAATTAAGAAAAAATGGTCCCTGTTCTCATGGAGTGTCCAATCTAATGGGAGCAATGGAGAAGTAAAACAAAGAGCACACTGCATTGTGCCAAGTGTTGAGATCAACAATGAGGATCACTCATGAGACATGTACACCTGAATCTATCCAAGTTCTGTCAGGGGTTGCCTGGGAGGGATGTTCAGTGGAGTCACACATACCCCTCTCCCCAGATTTGATCAAAGGAGCTCTGCAGTGATCCAATTATTTCATTTGAAGAAAATGTTCTACTGTTTTAAACACAAATAATTAATATCTGGTGTTTTGGTTTTTCTATCACTGCCATGATAAATTACCACAAACCTAGCAGTTAAAACAACATTCATTTATTATCTCATAGTTTTATAGGTCAGATGTCCTACAGGCTTGGTGAGAATCTACTCCCTGGCTCATTCATGTTGTTAGCAGAATTCATTTCTTTCTCATGGTTCCCATGAGGCCCCCTCTATCTTCAAGCCAGCAGTGGTAGATTGAGTACTTCTCATACTTCAGACCCCTGTGATTTCCCTTCTGCTTTCCTTTTATGATTTCAAGGGCTCGTGTGATTACAAATGGCCCACCTGGGTAATCCAGGATAATTGCCCTACTTTAAAGCTTTTTAGGAATAATTCAGGGATACACAATGTAATATCTCTCAAATCTTTTTCTCTTGCTTAGGAAACATGTCATTTTTTTCTCAGTTATTTTGTCTGTAGAATTTTTGTTCCAATCCTAAATAGGAAGTTGGCGGTTGACCCTAACGCAATAAATAACAAACAAAATTGTACAGAAGTTCAATCATGAGAAAGAAGTCTGAGAGAGACTCAAAAGTTCAGAATTCTACATCTTACACCTGTTAGAATGGCTGCTATTTAAAAAAAGAAAGAAAGAAAGAAAGTAAAAGAAAATAACAATTGTTGGTAAGGATGTGGAGAAATTAGGACCATTGTTGGTGGGATTTTGAAATGGTGCAGCTGTGCAGCTGTGCCAGGCTAGGAGTTGGGAATTTGTGCTCCCAAAGGACAGAAACCATTGTCACTGATGAGAAAGGGAAATGTGAGCAGCTTAGCTACCCCACAACTGTCTGCCTGTGTTAATCTCACCAAGAGGGGCTCACCCAATCTGTGGGAGACTCACAGTGCATCTGGCCTTCTGCCTGAGCATTCTCCTGAAGCAAGAGATCACCACCTCTCTCCCTATCACACCCAATACTTAAACTCAGGGAGGCTTGAGGGCACATTTGCTAGCTCAGTCTCAGTCTGGTCCCCCCAGGACTCAAGCACATCATCCAGGGGCTTGAGGACCCAGGATTACCTAACCTAGTCCACCATTGCTGGCACCCGAACACTCACCCAGAGTGTTGAGATCTAGCTGACCCAAATCGCCAGCAACACCCCAGTGGACACTTACATACATGAAGCAAAAGGCAGTGTACTTCTCCCTATCTACACTGAATAGCAACATTCACAGAAGAGGAGAACAGGCAAACTGCAAAACTATCTATTTTGAGATAAGGGAAGAGGTCCCAGATAAGAAGGAACCAGTATAAGAACTCTGGAAGTAGGAAAAAATAAGCTGTTTTGATTCCCTCAAAGGATCACACTAGCTCTCCAGCAATGGACTCCAATCAAAAGGAAATTTTTGAAATGTCAGGTATAGAATTCCAATATGGATCACAAGTAAGCTCAATGGGATCCATAAGAAAGTTGAAAAACAACACACAAAAAAAGGAAACAAAAAAATAATTCAGGACATAAATGAAAAATTCACTAAAGAAGTAGATATTTTTAAAAAAGAAATAACAAAACTTCCAGAAATGAAAGAGTCATTTAAGGAATTTCAAAATACAGTGAAAAGTTTTAACAATGCACTAGATCAAACAGAAGAAAGAATTTCAGAGCTTTAAGAAAAATCTTTTGAATTAACCTAGTCAGTCAAAATTAAAGAATAAAGAATCACAAGAAATTAATAAAATCTTTGAAAAATATGAGATTATGTAAAATGCCCAAACATGAGAATCATAGGGAGGGAGAAGAAGAAAAAGCAAAAAGCTTGGAAAATCTATTTGAGGGAATAATAGAGGAAAATTTCCCTGGTCTTGCTGGAGATTTAGACATCGAGATACAAGAAGTGCAACAAACCCTGGTAAGATGCACTGAAAAAAGAACGTCACCAAGGCACATAGTCATCAGACTAGCCAAAGTCAAAGTGAAGGAGAAAATCCCATGAACTGTAAGACAAAAGCATCAAGTAATTCACAAAGGAAAACCCATCACACAAACAGCAGACTTCTCAACAGAAACCTTACGAGTCAGAAGGGATTGAAAAAAATAGAAATCCTGAACAGACCAATAATGTATAGCAAGATTGAATC
This sequence comes from Avahi laniger, assembly GCA_963575035.1. Classification (NCBI taxonomy): domain Eukaryota; kingdom Metazoa; phylum Chordata; class Mammalia; order Primates; family Indriidae; genus Avahi; species Avahi laniger. The sequence goes on along the minus strand of CAUYSK010055074.1, from coordinate 8,078 downwards.
AGTAGTAAAGAATCTCCCAACTACAAAAAGCCCAGGGTCAGATGGATTCACCAGACCTACCAAGAAGAACTGGTACCAATCCTACCAAATTGTTCTAAAAGATAAAGAAGTAAGAAATTCTCCTTAACTCATTCTACAAAGCCAGCATTACCCTGAAAGTAAAGCCAGGAAAAGACATAACAAAAAACGAAAACTACAGACCAATATCCCTAACAGAGATGCAAAAATCCTCAACAGAATACTAGCAAACTGAATCCAAAAGCACATCAAAAAGATACTTCACCACAGTCAAGTGGATTTCACCCCAGAGATGCTTTCAAGAATGGTTCAACATTTGCTAATCAATAAATGAGATTCACCACATAAACAGAATTAAAAACAGAAAACATATGATCATCTCAATAGATTCAGAAAAAGCATTCAATGAAATCCAACATCTCTTCATGATAAACACAGTCAAGAAACTAGACATAGAAGGAACATACCTCAAAATAATAAAAGCCATATATATCAAACCCACAACCAACATTAAAATGAATGGGGAAATGTTGAAAGCATTCCTCCTAAGAACTGTAACAAGACAAGGATGCACACTTTCACTTCTATTCAACATAGTACTAGAAGTCCTAGCCAGAGCAATCAGGCAAGAGAAAGAAATAAAGGACATCCAAATTAGAAAAGAGGAAGTCACTCTATCACTGTTTGTTGATGATATGATCTTATATCTAGAAATCTCTAAAGACTCCTAGAATTGATAAATAATTTCAGTAAAGTCCCAGGTTACAAAATCAACATACACAAATCAGCGGTATTTCTCTACAGTAATAATAACCAAGCTCAAAGTCAAATCAAGGACTCAATATCATTCACAATAGCTACAAAGAAAATAAAATACCTAGGAATATACTTAACCAAGAAGGTGAAAGATCTATACAAGGAGAACTACAAAACACTGATGAAAGATATTGTAGATGACACAAACAAATAGAAAAGAATCCCTTGCTCATGGATTGGAAGAATCAAAATTGTTAAAATGTCCATACTGCCCAAAGTAATCTACAGATTCAATAAAATTCCTATCAAAATACCAATACTGTTTTTCACAAAATTAGAAAAAACAATCCAAACTTCACATGGAAACAAAAATGAGCACAAATAGCCAAAGCAATCCCTAAGCAAAAAGAACAAATCTGGAGGCATCATATTACCTGACTTCAATTATACTACAAGGCTATAGGAACAAAAACAGCATGGTACTGGTATAAAATTAGACATACAGAACCATAGAATAGAATAGACAACACAGAAATAAAGCCCAATACCTACAATCAACTAATCTTCCACAAATCAGACAAAACATATGATGGGGAAAGGACACCCTATTCAATAAATGGTGCTGGGAAAACTGGATGGCCTCATGCAGAAGAATGAAATGGGATCCCTAACTCTCACCATACACAAAAATTAACTCAAGATGGATTAAAGACTTAAATGTAAGATGTGAAACCATAAAAATATTAGAAAAAGCCTAGGAAAAACTGTCTTCGATATTGGCCTAGGCAAAAAAAATTTATGACTAAGATTCCAAAAGCAAATACAGCAAAAACAAAAATAAATAAATGAGACTTTATTAAACTAAAAACCTTCTGCACAGCAAAAGAAATAATCAACAGAGTAAATAGACAACATATGGAATAGGAGAAAATATTCACAAACTATTCATCTGACAAAGGACTAACATCCAGAATCTTTAAGGAACTCAAACAAATCAGCATGAGAAAAACAACCCCGTTAAAAGTGGGTAATAGATATAAACAGACATTTTTCAAAGGAAACAAAATGTTCAACCTCACTAGTGATTAGGGAAATGCTAATTAAGACCACAATGAGATACCACCTTACCCCTGTCAGAATGATCATTATTAAAAAGTCAAAAAGCAATGGATGCTGGCATGGATGTAGAGAGAAGGGAACACTCATACACTGTTGGTGGTACTACAAATTAGTACAACCTCCATGGAAAACAGTATGGAGATTTCTCAAAGAACTAAAAGTAGATCTACCATTTGATCAAGCAATCCCACTCCTGGGTATCTACCAAAAGGGAAAAAAGCTATTTTATAAAAAATACAGCACTCATATGTTTATTGCAGCATAATTCACAATTGCAAAGATGTTAAACAAACCTAAGTGCCCAACAGCTGTTGAGTAGATAAAGAAAATGTAGTGAGTATGTCTATGTGTATGTGTGTGTGTATGTATATGTATAAATTTATGTGTATAAATTTATACACACACATATGCACACCATGTAATACTATTCAGCCATGATAAAGAATGAAATAATGTATTCTGCAGCAACTTGGATGGAACTGGAGGCCATTATCCTAAGTAACCCAGGAACAAAAAGCCAAATACTACATATTCTCACGCATAAGTGAAAATTAAGCAACGGAGTATGCATGGTCATACAGAATGACATAATGGGCACTGGGGACTCAGAAGGGGAGGATGGGAAGATATGAGGGATAAAAAATTACCTTTGAGTTCAATGTACACTATTAAGGTAACATGTACATTAAAAGCGTAGACTTCTCTGCTATACAATCATTTATGTAAAAAAAAAAAAGCATTTGTACCTGCTAAATCTATTAAAATAAAATTTGTTAAAAACCCAGCTAATTAAAGGTCTAAGTTAACCCATAAAATAAAATAAAATAGTGTAGCCCCTATGGAAAACAATATGACAGCTCCTCAAAAATTAAAAATAGAACTATCATGTGATCCAGCAATCCCACTTGTGGATATATATCCAAATGAATCGAAAGCAAGGTCTTGAAGAGGTTCTTGCATACTCATGTTCATAGCAGCATTATCCATGATAGCCAAGAGATTGAAGTAACCCAAGTGCCCATGGATAAATGTATAGATAAACAAAATGTGGTGTGTATATACAATGGAATATTATTCATTCTTAAAAACATGGAAGTCCTGTCACATGCTACAACATGAATGAACCTTGAAGATATGTTAAATGGAATAAGCCAGTCACAAAAAGATAAATACCATATGATCCCACTTATATTAGGCACCTAGAGTAGTCAAATTCATAGAAATAGAGGATAGAATGGTGGTCACCAAGGGAGACAGGGAAGTTGTAGTTTAAAGAGTATGGAATTTCAGTTCTGCAAGTTCTGGAGATCTGTTCAGAAAATCTATTTCACAACCACGTTAATATACTTAACGCTACTGACCTGTATGCTTAAAATGGTTAGGCAGTAAATTTTATGTTAAGTATTGTTATCATAATAAAAATTTAAAAAATAAGATTATACAATGTCAACAATGAATGAACCCTAATTCAAATTGTGGACTTTGGGTGATAAAGATTTGTCAGTTTAAGTTAACTGATTGTAACAATTGTACCGCTTTGGTGAGGGATGTTTGTATTTGGGAAGGCTATGCTTATATGAAAGTGGCAGGTGTATGGGAATTCTCTGTACCTTCTGATAAATTTTGCTGTGAAACTAAAACTTCTCTAAAAAATAAATCTATTTTTAAAAACAGTCCTGAATTCTAGACTATGCAAACACTATAAACATCCAATGATATATTCAGAAAGACTTGCTTATGGCATGGGTGGGGACGTCAATGGATGGCCTCAAAGACATCATCAGTGTGTTGTAAGACAAGCTGTAACCTATGGTCAATTCTTGTTCCTTTGAGACGCATTCCTCTGGAACAGGCGGAACTCCTTGTTTCTACATCTGCAACGTAAGAGGCCGCATTAAGTGACCACTAAGGTCAACTTTATGAGGCTTTGGTTGTAGGCCTCATACATGATTTTCACTGAGTAAAAAGTTGTAAAATAGATGACTTAACTTGGAATTTGTGTTTGTGATTCATGGTTATGTAATACTTCCAAGATTCCCCATTTAGAGATGCAAAAAATGACCGTTTCTATGAATTACCACCCAGCTATATCTTGAATTTTCATATTCCAGACCTAAAAGCAATTCAGCTGTCCTTCCTTAAAAAAATGTATAGCTACAAAAGAAATCTCCACATATTTTAAAAGATAAAAATTAAACAACATATCTTTTCTGATCACAATGGAAAGAAACTAGAATCTATAGCAGAAGGAAAACTGGAAATCCACAAATGTGTAGACATCAAAAAACACACTTTTAAGCATTGTCAATCAAAGAAGTCACGTGGGAGATTAGAAAATATTTTGAGACAAATAAAAACAAAACTTACTGGCTGTAGCAAAAGCAGTGCTAAGAAGGAATTTTATAGCTATAAACACATACAATTTAAGAAGAAGAAAGATCTCAAATTAAAAACCTAACTTTAGACCTCAAGGGACTAGAAAAAGAAGAACAAACTAAAGCTAATGCTAACAGAAGAAAGGAAATAAAGATTGGAGCAGAGATTAACGAAATAGAGAATTAGAAAACTAAATATATAAAACTAAGAGCTAGTTTTTTGAAAATATCAACAAAATTGACAGCCTCTTCAACATGTGTTGGGAAAACTGGATATCCACATGCAAAAGAATGAAGTTGGACTCTTACCTTACACCATATACAAAAATAAACTTGAATTAAAGACCCAAAGGTAAGACCCAAAACTTATTATGTAAAACTTTCAGAAGAAAAAGGGGAAAAGCCCCAGGACATTGGATTTGGCAATGATTTCTTGGAAATAACATCAAAAGCATAGACAAAAAAGGAAAAAATAGATAAATAAGACTACATCAATCAATGGGGTGGGAGAAAATATTTGCAAATATTTTCAATCCCATAGATTGCCTTTTCACTCTGCTGATTATCATTGGTCTGGCCTTTGATGTCTCCCATTCTCAAACTCTTTCAAAAACACATTCTCCCCCTGGACTTTGGATGAATTCTGGTTCTCCCTGGGGGTACCCCTTCTGCTGGGAATCCTCTACAGAAGGCTGAAATTTTCACAACAGTGGGCTTACGATATTGGTTGAATGAATAAATGAATGTATGAGAGCTAGTCCATCAGTATAGCTCCACAATAGTTTGTGGGCCCCTGGAAAGCCATATCTCCCATCCTTCTCAGAAGTTAAAGTCTTGATCGCCTCTCACCCTTCCTTTATCTGCAACCTCCTTGTCCCTCTATTTGCTCCTTCCCTTTGGTAGGCACACATGTTCAAATCTCTCATCTTAAAAAACAATACCCTCCCTCAAGCCCTGCATCCTCTCTCTCTTTCACTTTCTTGCCTTCTTTTTATGTTAACCTTCTTTAAAAATGTGTCAACACTAGATGGCCTTACTTTTACATTTCCTGTCACTTTTGAAAATTTTATTATAACAAAATGTATACATACAGACCAGTATACAGACTACTAACACCCCATATACATATCATACAACATTATTATATCTTAGCATTTCGTATTTGCTCCAACTCTTATTTTTTAAGAAATAAAACATTTCAGGTATGATTGAACTTCCTGTGTATACTACCATAATTTCATTTTCCCTTTTCCCCCTCCAAATAATTGCTGTCCTAATTTTCATACTTATCAATCTGATGAAAGTTGCTATCCTACCAACATAAACATGTGTATTCATATACAATTTACATTATTTTTATACATTTTTGCACTTTCTACAAATAGTTTCATTCCTCTGAATATATTTTATTTATTCATCATTCAAAATATATTTATTGCATCTCTACTATATACAAGGCACAACTCTGGGATCTTAGAATATATTACAGAAGCACAACCAAGACCCCCACCCTTCTGGACTTTATTGTTCTCTATGGAAATAGATCATAAACAATAAGTAATAGAATAAATTATAAAACATATTAGAACATGATAGACACTATAAACAACATGAAAGCAGGTAAGGTGAGCTGGTAGTATCAGCAGTGGAGAAGGGTGTAGTTTCAGATAAGGTGGTCAGGAGAGGTCTTATTGAGTTGGTGACATTGGATCGATTACTGGAAGGAGGTGAGGAATGTGGGAAAAAAGTGCTTTGAGCAGAAGGAAGCAAAGATCCCCAGGCAAAAGCTCTTTACCATATTTAAGGACCAGCAAAGTGGCCAGTGTGGCTGGAATGAAGCAAATCAAAGGAAGAACAATAAGATCATAGTGAGGGCCAAATTATGTACAACTTTAAAGGCCGTGGTAAGAAGTTTGACTTTTACTCAGTGAAATGAGGAAATATCACCATTTGGGCCAGAATACTACAATATAGTTGTACATATGAATGAATATCTGGTTGATGAATATCTAGGTTGTTTCCAATATTTTACTAACACAAACAATACCCTAATAAACATTCTTGTACATATCTTCTTGGACCCATTTGCAAGTTCCTCTGGGGAATATATTCAACAGTAGAACATCTAGGTCATAGGTATAAGTATTTTCAGAAGATACCAAATGGCTCTGAAAAGGCTTGTACCAGTTTGTTATCCTACTTAGCGCTGTATGAGAATTCTAGTTTATCCACTCATCTACAACGTTTGATATTTTCACACATTTTGTTAATGATATGATATTGTTTTGTTTTTTTAATTTTTATTTCAATGTTTACTGAGGAAGTTGAGCATATTTTAATATGTTTATGGGCCATATGCATTTCCTTTTCTGTTAATTGTCTATTTATAACCTGTTCTCATTTTGTATTGGTTTAAAAATATTTTTCTTATTGATTTATAGTTCTTTACTATTAAGAATACCAATATTTTATCAGTTATATGAATGTATTGGTTTTCCATTCCTACTATAACAAATTTAGAGGCTTAAAACAACACATATTGATTCTCTTACATTTTCACAGGTTAGAAGTCAAACCCGGTCTTAATGTGCTAAAATCAAAGTGTTGGTTGGGCTGCATTCATTCATGGAGCCCAAAAGGGAGAATTGACTTTCTTGCTTCTTCTAGAACCTGTCCATGTTTCCTGCTCATGGCCCCTTCCTCCATTTTCAAAACCCAGCAACATTGCATCTCTGACCATTCTTCAATAGTCATACCTCTTTTTGACCATGGACAAGGAAAGTTCTCCACTTTTAAGGATTCGGGTAATTAGAACAGGCCCAGGCCCACCTGGATAATCCAGGATTATCTCCTCATCTCAAAATCCTTAACCTTAATCACAATCTACAAATTCCCTTTTGGCATGTAAAGTAGCATATTCATGGGTTCTAGGGATTAGGATGTAAACATCTTTTGGGGCAATTTTTCTACCTACTTTTCTTCCTCTTACAAAATCACCAGTCACTGGATCAGGGCCCATCCTGATCCAGTATGATCTCAGCTTAAATTGATGACATCTGCAAAGATCCTAGGTCCAAAAATAGATTCAAAATTACCAGGAGTGAGGGCTTCAACACATCTTTTGGAGGACACGATTGAATCCACAACAGTGTGAATTTATCTTTATAGTCCTACTCACAATCTTGAGTTCATTTGTTGTGAGGATTCATGTCTCTTCAATTCTGAAAAAAAATCTCAAATATTATCTCTTAAAACATCTAGCATTTTATTCAATCTCTTCCTCTGGAACTCCTCTTGGAAATATAGAAAACCGTAGATCAACTGGCTGTGTCTTTTAACTCCTTTTTCATATTTTTGAATATCTTTATCTTTTTTCTCTATTTTCTGGGTGAATTCTTCCATGTTATCTTCCAAATTTCCAATGCTCTCTTTAATTGTGTTCAGAATTGTATGCAGTCTATAATTCAACATATCTATTGAGGTTTTTGGATATTTTTTCTTTTTTCCCACTTCAGTGACTGTAATTTTGAGCTTGGATATGTCTTTTGGATTTTCTTCTTTTATATTTTAGCTATCATTACTATGTGTTTGGAGCAGAAAAATGTCTCAGAGTAACAATTTATGTAATCATCTCAATCAAAATTCTATTCACTCTTTTTTTTTTTTAATTTTTTTTTATTTATTTCAGCATATTATGGGGGTACAGATGTTTCTGTTACATATGTTGCCCTTGCCCCCACCTCCCTCCCTAAGTCCGAGTTTCAATTATGTCCATCATTTGGGTGGTGTACATTGCACTCTTTGTGCATG
>CAUYSK010055073.1:0-22065 GCA_963575035.1 Avahi laniger | reverse complement strand
AGCTCTTTGAGGTATCTCCACATTACTTTACGCAGAGGTTGTGCTAGTTCATTCCCAACTCTGAACGTTTTTGATCCTATCTGAAACGGTGTCCGACTGAGAGAAGGATTGTCCGTGTAGCGCAGACGGCCTTTTCTTTCCCGCACCGCTTCGGAGTAAGCCGCCCACCTGGTGCCTGTCCCCTGCTGGTCACTTGTGTGTCGGTTTCCTACAGAGGCACTTTCCTATGTAATCAGGGACATATTTGAACGTAGACTCTTTCAAATGTAGTTTAGACCTGTGTTCCTTGGCCTTTTCTTAAAGTTGTAGAAAATGACAACATTCAGAACTGTGTCTCAGAATTCAGAGAAGTGCCAGCAAGTGCTGCATACGTGGTTATTTTAACCTTTGTTTATTTCTCATCCAGAAATCTTCCTCATTCTCTAATTGCTCCTGACTTTTAGTTCTGCTTTCCTTTCTGTGTCTTATATGAGGGTAGTTGGGGCCAAATCTTTAACAGCCCAAGAATACTTGGGGACTTGGGTTCTTGTAAAATACGAACAAAGTAACACTGACAGTGAAAACATTAAACGGCAGTTTATTCCGCAGCACAGCAGATGGAGCTGAACACGTCTCTGGAAACGTTTGATGGTGTGGAGATGCTCTCGGACATATTTAAATTAGCTTATCTTTTCCTGGGAACATTCCCTCCACTGTCACATTTTTCCTTTTCCAGGATTTTCTGTATATTCTGCCGACGCAGATTCAGGCAGCCAGGGCGGGCAACGCCATCCACGCCATCCTGCTGTATAGACGCAAGCTGGACCGGGAGGAGATCAAACCAGTAGGCATCAAACTGCTTTTTAAACAAACTCTGAAACAGCTTCATTGAGGTGTAATTGCTCTACTACAAGTGCTTAAAGAGCACAGTTTGCTAACTTCTGATGTATCTCTAGCGATACACCCACGAAACCATCATCCCCACTGTCAGGGTGGTGAATGCATCTGTCACCCTGAAAGTTCCCTCTGCCCCGTGTGACCTCTCCCTCTCACCCCTTCCCCCAGCACCCGGTCTGCTCTGACACCCCAGATTAGTTTGCAATTTTCAAACCTTTATGTAAGTGGAATCACACATTATGCACTTTTTTTTGGTCTAGTTACTTCCATCCAACATGATTATTTTAACATTAATTCTCCCGTGTATCCTAAATAGGTACATGTCTGTTGTACTTTAGTTCTCTCATTTACCCTTCGAAAAGAAACCCTTGTTTTTGAAGGAAAGTAATGTTGCTGGTGAGCTTCTCATGAGAAGTAAGATATTTCTTCCTTAACTATCCCTTTGGTTTAAGTGCTAGTTTATAAATGATTGATTTACATGTGTCATTTGGGATTTCGCTGTGCATGAAGCTGAAGGCTCGTGTGGTTCAGTAAGTCTCCCCATGAACCAACCCAGGGAACAACTGGGAAGGATCAAACCAGGCAACGTTTGCAGACAAGAAATCCAAAATTTACATGTGTGCTCTAAATCGCTCCTTTCTTTTCCCCTGTGGAATGTGAGTTTGTTTGAAATATATTTCTGTTACAGATTCGTGTTTTGGGATCCACAGTTCCACTCTGCTCTGCTCAGTGGGAACGAATGTTCAATACTTGTCGGATCCCAGGAGAGGAGACAGGTGAGTGAGGTTCCTCAGGGCTCCCTTTGGAAATGAGCACCTTCCGTCTTCTGCTCAGAGTCAGAGAAGTGTCACAGGGACCCAACTGACGCGTACTGACCTTTTCTGAGATTTTAGGTTGGTGAGCATTCCTTCTATTGACTCGACTTTGCCTTTATTAGTCCTGGACAGTTGACTTATTTCTGGGTTTTAATTTCTTTTTTGCTAAAGGCTATCTCATAGTGCATTTTTTCCAGATCTACTTAAATACTCTTATTATTATTATTAATACTGCTTTTTAAAAGACAGTCTCTTGCTCTGTCACTCAGGCTAGAATGCAGTGGCACGATTATAGCTCGCTGCAGCCTCGGAACTCCTAGGGTCAAGCGATCCTCCCACCTCAGCCTCCTGAGTAGCTGGGACCACAGGCACACGCCACCATGCCCGGCTAATGTTTCTATTTTTAGCACAGACGGGGTCTCTTGCTCAGGCTGGTATCAAACTCTAGGCCTCAGGTGATCCACCTGCCTTGGCCTCTCAGAGTGCTAGGATCACAGGTGTGAGCCTCATTGCTGCTTTTGAAGCTGAATCTGGAAGATCTTGAGCTGATGCAGCCTTGTGAATGTGCTGTTGCAGCCCGGTCCTTCCAGACTTGCCCTGAGCCCTGGTCAGCAACTTGCCCCGCGGTGGTAGCCAGGTGGTCCTTGCCGTATTCTTGTGCAAAAGCCTGCTGAGAGGCTTTCTTAAGCAGATTGTTCTTTCCTCTGATACTACATTCAGAGGTCCACTGAAAACTCACTCTGTGTTTGTTGATTGCATTCATGGTGCTGAGGGTTTCTGGCTAAACCTCTTCTGTCTTTCTGTCACATTTTGGTGTCCTGCAGCCAGACACATTATGACACATGGACGTGTTGGCAAAAGGCAGTTGGGGGGCAGTTGGCCAACCAGGTGGAGAAAAGCAGAGTTGGACTTCTCCATCCTCTGACAGTGTCTCCCTGGCGGGAGGACTGACGGGGCCCACGGGGCCCCCTTAGGGAGGCAGGTCCGGGTGTCGGGGGGCTGGCACTGCTTTCCGGTGGCATCGTGAAGTAAGGGATCCTTATCATCAAACAAGCTTGGGACATATCAGCAGTGATTCCAGATAGAGTCAATATTTGTGGGTTAAAAAATATAAGAAACAAGGGAAGTGCAGGATAACACACAATTACTGAGTGTCTTTGGACAGCCGTTCTGAGCACGACACTTGTGCCAGTTTCCTGGGGCCTCTGTCATAAATGACCCCAAACTGGGTGTCTTCAAACAGCATGTTGACTCATTCCGGGCCTTTTCTGGCCTGGTCCTTCTTAGATGTCGTTTCCTTAGCGGGTGGTGGCGGGGCTTCCTCCCCTCTCCAGGCTAGGTTGGTCTCGTGCTCTTCAGACACTCGAGATGCTCACCCTCTGCTTAATTACGTGTCCATCCTGTCTTCCTCACTAGGCTGCCTTGTTCGGCTGTCGCTACGTGTCCTGAGTGGTATGTGAGGGCTCGACAAACATTCACGGGATGAATTGACTTAATCATATCCCTGTAATGTTTAAGTTTAATAAAGATTCTCTCTGAGCAATTTTTATGGAACAGTTCTCTTTGTTTTAGTAATTTCCACTTCCCTTCTCAGAACATTTCTCAGGTGTTTCTCAGAAACAATTCTCAGAATGTTTCTCAGAACATTTTCTGAGTTGCCCTGCTGTAATTAATAAAATAACTACGCCATTCGAACGCCTGCTGCGTGTGAGCATTACGGATATTGTCTTTTAATTCTCGTACAACCACGGGAGGGGCGTGAGTGTTATCTCCATCTTACAGACGAGGAAACTGAGGCTCAGGAGAGTTGAGTAATTTGTTCAAGAACACACATGCCACGAGTGGCCGAGGTGAGCTTACAAGTGAGGCCTGTCTGATTCCAAAACTCTCAACTCTATTCTGTACTTAATTGTTTGACAAGTCTTGAGAAACGGGCTTGTTAAATTGAATGAGTAGTGCAGAGTAAGGCGTGGAGTGCCATTTAAGAGGTCAGGGTAGCCAGGCGGCGTGGCTCATACCTGTCATCCCAGCACTTGGGGAAGCCGAGATGGGAGGATCCCATGAGGCCAGGAGTTCGAGATCAGCCTGTGCAACATAGTGAGACCCCATCTCTACAAAAATAATAATAATAAAAAAAATTAGGCATGGTGGCTCACGTCTGTAGTCCCAGCTACTCGGGAGGCTGAGGTGGGAGGACCCTTGAGCCCAGGAGTTCAAGGCTGCAGTGAGCTATGATGATGCCACTGCACTCCAGCCTGGGTGACAGAGTGAGACCCTGTCTCTAAAAAAATTAAACAAATAAATACATAAAAAGTCAGATAAAATCAGCTCAGGGTTGCCCTGACCTGTGACTCTGGATTTTTTTATCTCCAACCCACGCTCAGACACTATCCAGCACCTCAAGGACAGCAAGCACATCGTTGTGTACCACCAGGGACGCTACTTCAAGGTCTGGCTCTACCACGACGGGAGGCTGCTGAAGCCCCGGGAGATCGAGCAGCAGATTCAGAGGATTCTGGACGACCGGTCGGAGCCTCAGCCCGGGGAGGCGAAGCTGGCGGCCCTCACTGCGGGGGACAGGTGAGCAGCCCCTGCCTTCTGTCCCGTCTCTAGAGGTGATGGAGGCACCTTACGGTGCTGTGCTCTTCCTTACCTGGGGGCCGTCCCTGCCTGACCCGCAGTGACCCTGGCACAGGGCCGAACCCACAGGCCCCACTCCTGGCCCAGGGGGTCACAAGAGCGGTTAGGTTAGGGTGGGGTCCCCTGGCCATCTGTGCGTGGGGCAGGCAGATGTGTGTGCGGAGACACCAGGGCCCGCGACACAGAGAAGTGAGGAGGTAGGCCTTTTCACGGGGCTGTGGCATATTTATTGATTTAGGACACAGAACAAATTTAAACCGAGGCCCCTGTGCTAGCATTAAATTTCCTTGCCTCTCTGAAAGAGAATCAGCCAAGGTTTGTTTTCTCAGGACTTAGCTTGCACAGATGTCGCAGGGTTCCTCGACTTTGGCTCTGTACACGCTGGTGTACGGTGCCAGGATAATCCGCGTTGGACGATTCTTTGCTTGGGGCACTGTCCTGTGCGGTGCGGGATGGTGAGCAGCCCCCCTGGCCTCTACCCACTGGGTGCCAGCCACAGCCTAGCTGTGACAACCAAAAGCGTCTTCAGGCATCCCCCAGTGCCTCTGGCTGAGCACTGCCGGTCCCTGCGGTGTGGCTGCCACGTCAGCACTGGGAACACGGTGGGCGGGGCAGGTGCTGGGTGCCCCTCTGCAAAGATTGGGGAAGGCTTTGCACCAGGTAGAGCGACCACAGGTGGGCTGGCTGTGTCTGGCAGAGGGTGGGGGCGAGCCAGGAGCCCCGAGGCAGCAGAGCAGGAGGAACCTCGGAGTGGACCAGGCAGCGGGGCCGAGGTGCCAGGCTGAGGAGGGCCCTGATTCTGCAACCGGGGACCGATTCAGGCTGACGGCCACACGAGTAGGTGGATGACGAGAGAGATTGTTCTGGTTGGGCGTGGAGGAGGGGACCCCAGAAAGCAGGGCGGCTTTTCGGTGCCCAAACAGCGAGGCCCTGAAAGAGGCCTGTGAGTGGGACTGAGGAGGGTTGTTCGAGGAAGCCGGCATCGAGTAGCAGCTGCTGCGGGCTTCACGGAGCTGGAAGGAGCAGCCGCAGGGAGCTGTGTCTCAGGCGAGTGTCTGGACTTACCCAGCAGGGGAGCCTGGGGGTGGCGGGTTGGGCGCTGCTGAGGAGGGGTGCCAGGGACCAGGCTCACCCCCATGGCTCTGTGAGTGCCCCCTGACTGCAGCGCTTCCCCTGGTTGGGGACCGTGCCAGCATCTTACCTGTGTGAGCCCCTCGCACGAAGGGCGAGCACGCACCAGCCTTCATCGCCATCAGCCCCTGGCTGGGTGCGCTTTGGGCTCGCCGGCACCACAGGTTGTCACGGCCAAGCACTCGGCAAGAGAGAGGGTGGGAAGAGGGGCAGACGACCCTGGTCTGGAAGGGGAGGCAGGAGCCTGGGGGAGGGAGTGAGAGGGACCCAGGAGCGTCGGAGCAAGCCCCGGCCAGCGCGTCTTTCAAGAAGCAAGTGGGCATCACATCAGCTCTGCCTGTCCCAACTAGGGTGGGCACCGGGACCTCATCACAGGGGTGTCATGTGGTCATTCCTGGCATGGACTTGGGGGCTGACAGCCCGGGTTCAAATCCCTCTCACAAAATAGCTGCGACCTAATCTCTGTGTGCCTCAGTTTCCTCATCTGAAAGATGGGCACGTAGTGTTGAAACAGATCAGTGAGGTGGCACGCGGGAAAGGCTTGGCGCAGAGCCTGGCAGGGGGAAGTGCTCTTACGGGTTTACTGTGGTTTAGGATGGTTCCAGGGAGGGGCGGGGTGAAGGTGAGTACCTTGCTGGGAGCCTGCCGCTCCCTGGTAGCTTCCCTCACCCGTCTGGTCTGCGTTCTGCTTGTCTGTTCATTCAACACTTAGTGAACAAAAATCACACACCGGCCAGGTATGGTGGCTCGTGCCTGTAATCCTAGCACTTTGGGAGTCCGAGGTGGGAGGATCACTTGACTCTAGGAGTTCGAGACCAGCCTGGGAAACATAGTGAGACCCCATCTCTACAAAAAATTAAAAAATTAACCAGGTGTGGTGGCGCACACCTGTAGTCCTAGCTGAGGCGGAATCATTGCTTGAACTCAGAAGGCTACAGGGAGCTATGTGAGCTTTGATTGGGCCACTGCACTCGAGCCCGAGTGACAGAATGAGACCCTGTCTTTAAAATTGAATAAATAAATAAGAATTAAAACAATTAAAAGAAATCACACACCATGGTCTGTGCTCTGGTCTAGAGGCCATGAGAAGATGAGATCCCTTCTAGCAAACGGCGCAGGACAGCAGGCAGGCAGCCTCGGGTAGAGAAAATTATAAACGTGCAGTTTTCCTTTAAGAAATTCCTGAGAAACTGCAAAGCCGTCATTGTGTCATTTCACACGTCCCGTGCAAGGAGAGGTGACGGCAGGTTCACCTGTACTTAAATGGATCTCATCTTTGCTACAGAGTCCCCTGGGCCAGGTGTCGCCAGGCCTATTTCGCGCGTGGGAAGAATAAGCAGTCTCTTGACGCCGTGGAAAAGGCCGCGTTCTTCGTGACGTTAGACGAGACCGAACAGGGCTACAGAAAGGAAGACCCAGAGGCGTCGATGGACAGCTACGCCAAGTCCCTCCTGCACGGCAGCTGCTTTGACAGGTACCGCCCCTGCTTCCCGAAAGAGGTCGTTCGCCTGAGAGCTCGGAGGACATACCTGTGTGGCTGGCACCCCCCCTCGGGTAGATCTGCTAAGGAATATGCCGGCATAAAAATACTGCCTCTGAGTCCGCCCCTCCGCCAGAGCTGCCACGCAGCACGAGCAGCACATGGCAGGGCTCCGAGACGCAGGCTGCGGGGCCCGGCAGGAGTCGGCGGTGGAGGAGGCTGGGCGCGGGGTTAGACCTGGGTGTCGGCTCGTGACAGTTATGAAGCCGAGCCCCTCTGGGAGCCCTCGTCCTTATCTGTAAGGTGGGGGCTGCCTGCCCGTGGCTTAGGGGCACAGGTCGGCTGAGGAGGGGCCCGCGCGCCTGCAGGAAGAGCCCCGGGTCTCTCTGCACTTGCTTTGTGGTAACACGTCCTGTTCCAGCATCCGGAACACAGAGGCTCATGCTGGTGTCTGGTGCAGGGAAGACACGAGCAGCTCAGCATCCTGCTTGCACTTTCTTCTTCTCTGCGCAGACGTGGGAACACCTGCTCAGCGTTAGGGGCAGGTGCAAAGTAAACTCGTCCATCTGGGATGAAACGGTTTTGTAGTTTCCGGTAATTTTTGTTGTTTTTTTTAAATTGAAGTTCCATAAACACGTTTGTTTCACACAGGTGGTTCGATAAGTCGTTTACGTTTATCGTCTTCAAGAACGGGAAGATGGGCATAAACGGGGAGCACTCCTGGGCGGACGCGCCCATCGTCGCCCATCTCTGGGAGGTGGGTTTCTGCAGCTTTAACTGGAAAATCCAAGCCCTGGACTGAATTTAGTTTTGTGACATGCCTAATTATATAATCTGAATTTTTAACATGTGCTGGCACTGCGTATAAAGTGAAATCACTAAATTACAGGCATTCTTGTCTTCATTTCCTGTAACTGAGGCTCCTTCAATAGCAGCGCATCTAATACTGTCTCCGTAGGGAACCGAGATAACGAAATGGTGGTTGGCTCTCAGGCAGTGACTGCAGGGCGGATGCGAAGCTTGCTTTGTTCTGAAATAGACTATTCCTTTTTTGTTGGATTTGCTGGTTTTCCTACCTACCACATTTTAGGCCAAATAGAAGCAAGCATGTTAAAGTCTTGGTTTATCAAAACGCAGTGTGCCTTTTACCTAAGACATCTTTTTTTTGAGACAGTCTCACTCCATTATCCTGGGTAGAGTGAGGTGGTGCCATTGTAGCTCACAGCAACCCCAAACTCCTAGGCTCAAGCGATCCTCCTGCCTCAGCCTCCCGAGTAGCTGGGACCACAGGTGCATGCCACCACACCTGGCTTTTTTTTTTATTTTTTGTAGAGACAGGGTCTTGCTATTGTCCAGGCTGGTCCCGAACTCCTGGCCTCAAGCAGTTCTCCTGCCTCAGTCCCCTACAATGCTGAGATTATGTGTGTGAGCTACTGCACTGGGCCCAGGCTTATTTTTTTAAGTACTCTGGGTAAGGTGAAGGTAAAGGGATTTACTCTTGACCAGGTGGCTGACTAGAAGTGGGGTGGTGTTTCGCTGTTACTGCCCAGCTGACAGAGTAGCCCGTGACTCCAGGGACCGCTGGATGAGAGTCCAGGCTCTGCAGACACTGATGGGGCCTCTGAAATGGAGATAAGACCTACCTTGTTAGGGGCCAGGCGGAGAATGAGGTGCTGAGCACACTGTAAGCGCACAAGTCAGCAGCCGCAGGTAAATCTTTGTGCCGTCTCTGTAAGGAGCAAGGGTGTGTCCACCTGGAGATGAAACACGTGTATGTCACACTGTTATGATCACGTCTGAGTTTGCTTTTGAACCTTTCTATTTTTGACAGTACGTCTTGGCCACGGACAGCTTTCAGCTGGGCTACGCAGAGGACGGGCACTGCAAAGGGGACACCAACCCGAGCATCCCGTACCCCACCAGGCTGCAGTGGGACATCCCAGAGGAAGTAAGTCTGGTCACCGAGGGTGGGAAACAAATTTAAACTCTTCCAACAGTTTCCAGCTGTAGTTCCCGAGTGTTCACAAGCTCAGTTGGAGACCACTGAGACTGAAAGTTGTTTTTTTAGGGAATTTTGTCCAGGCCGTGGGGCTGTCATAGCTCCTGTTGCCTCGGAAACCTTGGTAAATATTTCTTCTTCCATCTAAAGCTCTCGGCTGAGCTCGACAGTGCGGTTTCCAGCTCAAACTTACCTAGAAATATGTAAAGTGCTCACAGTGAAAAAGTAAAAAACAAAATCACATCGTTTAGAGTTTAGATACTCTAAATTGCTCATTTGTAATTTTTAAAACTTAATTTTTGTTCTTTTAAATATTCTCAGATTCAGCCCACTCAGTAGGAGCCCTTCAAGGAAGAAATTTTAGGGTTGAAAATACCAAATCCCAGCTCATCTAGTCCAAGCAGGATTCCTGGGGCCCAAGAAATAGTTTTTTTTTGTTTTTTTTTTTTTGTTGTTGAAGACAGGAGGGTCTCACTCTGTTGCCCGGGCTACAGTGCCGTGGCGTCAGCCTAGCTCACGGCAACTCAAACTCCTGGACTCAAGCGATCCTCCTGCCTCAGCCTCCCGAGTAGCTGGGACTAGAGGCATGCGCTACCATGCCCAGCTAATTTTTTCTATATATTTGTAGTTATCCAGCTAATTTCTTTCTGTTTTTTTAGTAGAGACGGGGTCTCGCTCTTACTCAGGCTGGTCTCGAACTCCTGAGCTCAAGTGATCCTCTCGCCTCGGCCTCCCAGAGTGCTAGGATCACAGGCGTGAGCCACCGCGCCCGGCCCAAGAAGTGACTTCCATGTAGCGAAGTACCATGTGTCGTGCGGCAGGCACCCCGCTGCACCTGCACGTCCTGCCACCCAGGGCTGCTGCGTGTTCCGCTGGGAGCGTAAGCTCTGCAAAGTGCTTGGGCTTAGAGTCCTCATAGCTGACCAATATTAAAAAACATTTTTTAATAGACTTTATTTTTTTAGATCAGTTTTATGTTCACAGCAAGATTGAGGGGCAAGCACAGAGTTTCCACGCGCACACGGCCCCCCCACTGTTGCGTGTGTCCCAGAGCAGGACGTTTGCTATGACCAGTGAACCTGCACTGACACGTCATCATCGCCCCAAGTCCGTGGCTTACGTGAGGGTTCGCTCTTGGTGTCGTACGTGCTGTGGGTTTTGACAAATGTGTTGTGACATGTACCCGCCATGACGGTATCATAAAAAAATAGTTCCACTGCCCTAAAAATCCTCTGTCTCCATAGTTTTACCTTTTCCAGAATGTCATATACCATCGTCCCGTTACCCAAAGTTTCCCTTTCTACGGTTTCAGTTACCCCTTGGTCTAAATTATTAAGTGGAAAATTCTAGAAATAAGCAATTCATGCCTTTTCAGCTGCGCACCATTCTAAGTAGCGTGATGATCCTAGCACTGTCCTGCCGGGGTGTGAGTCATCTCTTTGTCCGGCGTGTCCACACTGTACAGGCTGCCTGCCGGTTAGACTCTCGGTAGCCGTCTCAGTTACCAGACCCAGGAAACCTAGCCCATATAGGGTTCGGCACCATCCGAGGTTTCAGGCATCCTCTGGGGGTCTTGGAATCCATCCGCCGTGGAAAAGGAGGGGCGAGTGTAGTTGGATCATACAGCATGTAGCCTTCTCAGTCGGCTTCTTTCACTTGGTAATAAACATCTAAGTTTCCTCCATGTCTTTTCCTACTCGATAGCTCGTTTCTTTTTAGTGCTGAATAATATTTCATTGTATAGTTGTCCATTTATTTTTTAAATTTTAAAAATTTATTTCTCAATTGCTCCTGTATAGCAACAATGGGCTTCATAAAACAAAACCCATGACTGTTCGAAATGCCCTTTGGGACACCAGGACCCCCAGTCCCCAAGCGCATTCCCCCTGCCCCTGGGGAGCGGGGGACGACACCGTGCTGCTAACTTACCGGGGCTTCTGGATCACGTTTCCAGAAAGAACCAGTAAGAAAATGTGATCCGCGTATTTTCAAGCAACACCTTCATGGCTGCGCTGAAAACTGTCTTCCCCGGGAACGTGTCCTTCGGGGTATGTGGCAGTACTTTTCCCCCTTACTAAGTGCAACCTTCTTCTCCTTTCTCTCAAGTGTCAGGAGGTCATAGAGACCTCCCTGAACACTGCGAATCTCCTGGCAAATGACGTGGACTTCCATTCTTTCCCGTTCGACAACTTTGGGAGGGGGCTGATCAAAAAGTGCCGCACGAGCCCGGACGCGTTCATCCAGCTCGCGCTCCAGCTGGCGCATTACAAGGTGAGAGCCCCAAGCCCGGCTGTCTGTCACGGGCACTTCGGGTTCCTGCGCACGCGCCTCAGACCGTTCGCCCAGTGGGTGGGGAAGGAGAGCTCGGCTGCTGGTGACAGAAGCACAGGTCCCCCAGGTCTCTGTGGGTGTGGCAGCGTGGATGGTCCCCCGTGCAGCAGGGTGAGGCTCGCACAGTCCCTGTTGGGTAGGAGCAGGCTCCTATCTACACGGGAGGGAGAGTCTGGGAGACGGAAGCAAAGTGGGGTCTCATCACTCTGCAGAGGGAAGAGTTAAACCTCAAAATAAGCCCCATATCCGAGAAGTGGGTAAAGCGGGCATGCTTACGGCAGATTACTGAACGTCTCTAGCCTTTGACATCCCTTCCATAAAAGGGGAAACTACGACCTCCTTGGAGGTGCCACAGGCTGGACACAGCCCTGTACACATGCAGAAGGACATGCGATCTCCACGTCCTTTCTCTCGGCACCCGGTCACGTTTGGCTTGCTCTTGACGGCCCTGTCGGAGGAGCAGCCTGCGCCCGTGGGAGGATGTAAGTGGGACTTCCTGCCCGTCGGAGGGAGCCTGCCACCCAGAGGGGGCCTTGGTTTCCAGGGCAGCAGGAGTCACTGTGGCATTGGCTCGGGATACGTCCTGTGTTTAATGGAAAAGCTGTTCTCAAGCTAGAGTGCTGTGCGCACGCAGCGTGTGGCATCGCCGTGGTGACAGCTGTACGGGACCAGCCGGTGGTCTAGGGGCTGCACGTTCGTCGTGCCTCCTGGTCTCTCCCGGGAAGGCACCCTTTTTAGCCCAGGTTAGAGGTGAGACAGAGGTGCAGAGATGTGCAGCTACTTGGCAAGGTGACGTTAGACGCTCTGGCAGGGTGAAGCCAGCCGGCGGCTCCAGAGTCTGCACCTGCAGGCTCCTCTTCCTCTCCAACTAACGTTAAGAAAATAAACAAATTCAGAAAAATAAGAGGCAATGTCGATATCAGATAAACTAGAACAAATGGGCCAAAACTGCACTTAAAATTGATGATATTGGTGATAATATGGTTCTTAACAAAGACTGTAACAATCATGAAGCTTTATTTCCCCAAACGACTTGCTCGCTGCGTTGCATAAGCCAAAGCGGTTTGCACAGGACGGAGCACAGGAGACATGGGTGACGGTGAGTCGGCTCCTTGCCTTTGGCCAGTCCTGTGACTAGCAGGTGCGGTGGAGTGGAGGCGTCGGGTCTCAGACCCGGCACGCTGGGTTTTGAGAGCCGATGAGCAGTCTTTGCCCGTAAATGCGCAGTGTGAGGACTGCACGAGGGGGTGCAGCTCAGATACAGAGTGGATTTTAATAAGAGAACACCACGTTTCGTTTGAAATTCGATAACATTATTTTCCAAGGCAAACAAAGTAATGAAACTAACTTAAGACAAAGTAGAAAACCTGAAAAGATCCATGTCCATGGATGAAAGTGACAGGCTGTCGGAGAGCCACTCTCGTGGCTTTGAGGAGACTTGAGAAAGGAAGGAAGCTGCCCCGGTGACGACCCAGAACCAGCATTGCCCTGAATGGTGGTGGCGCTCCAGCCACTGTGCCGAGAGCTTGGCAGGAGCTAGTGAAACCTTATGGAAGAGCTGGGGAGTGGGCTTTCTCTTCTCTCTTTATGCCCAAGGAGGGACAGTCCTCGTCTGAGATCTGCAGCTTGTAAGCAGAAAGGCTGAGATTGCAAGGAGGTCGGCTGGTTCCAGAACCCATGTCTGTTATCACTGTACTGCAGCTGGCCCTGACAGACACAGAAAAGAGAGCGTAGACCAATTTTACTGCGACTGTAAATGTAGAGACCCTGAATAAAATGCTAGCAAATAAAATCTACCTGTAATGAAAAAGAATAATCACCAAGAACAGCATATACCAGTGACGGGAGGATGGTTTGGTGTTAGTAAATCGAATACATGCGTGGCACCGTCATATCTCACTGCAGCCTCGAACTCCTGGGCTCAAGCGATCCTCCTGCTTCAGCCTCCCAAGTAGCTGGGACTATAGATGTGCCACCACACTGGCTACTTTTTTTATTTGGAGTAGAGACAGGGTCTTGCTCTTGCTCAGGCTGGTCTGGAACTTCTGAGGTCAAGCAATCCTCCCGCTTCAGCCACCCAGAGTGCTGGGATTACAGGCATGAGCCACCGTGCCCGGCCCAAAAGAAGTACACTCAGTAAGGAGGCCTGGTGTGGAATCATACAACGACCAGTGTCTTCCTGGGATAACGATGACAGCCAAGCAGAAAATATGATGGAAACGAGCAACACAAACCCAGGATCCCTGGTCTTGGGTTTAAAGCAGACAGAACTCTGCAAAGAAAGGCCAAGAAGCCCCCAAAGGAAAGGGAGAAAAGGCTGTGATTTTGGATAAAAAAGATTCAGCATCGCAGAGGGAAGAACACTGCCAGTTCACACACTGATGAGTATGAACACGGTCAAAGGTCCCACAGAGAATTTAGGAGAGGGGCTTGACCGGTGGATCTGGAAGTTTGTCTGGAAAGGCTAACGCCTGAGAATAACCAGCAACATTCCAGAAAAGAAAAGGAATCGGGTGGAGACGGGCAGAGGGAGGTGGACACTGGCTCTTTCAAAGTCTAAAATGCAGAGCCCAGAGGTGAGAAGATCGCAGTGATGGAAACGGTGTGGTCCCGGCACAAAGCAGGCCCACGAAGGGGCGTGTGGGCCAGACACAGCGTGAGGATGAATTCGACAAGTGGAGTTGGGAAGTCCGGCTAAGTGGTTCCCTTTGGAGAAAAGTGAACAGCCCAAAAGGAAAACAGAGTCAGAGCAAACATCGTGGTTCACAAGAGAAGAAAAATACAGATAGTCACTGAATGTACACAGTGAGCTTAATCTTACCAGGAATCTAAAACGTGCAACTTAAACAAGACATTTTTCGCCTATGGGACTTGTAAAGTTTTTTTTATTATTCCACGTTGGTGAGGGTGGCTGAGAAGGGGACGTGAGTACGCGCAGCTGGGAATAGCAAATCCTGCACCCTCATGTTAGGCTCGAGTAGCACAGGACAGCGGGAAACGCGCGTTGGGAAAGCGTAACCAGCGACGGGGCAGATGCTACTCTGAGAATTGTATCCACAGAAAGGGGCAGCACTCAAAAACTGTGTTTAGGCGTGCTCACCGTGAAAGTCTCAAGCAATTCTAACAGCTAACGCTAGATTAAACTACGGTGTTTCCGGCCGGGTGTGTTGCTCACGCCTGTAGTCCTGGCACTCTGCTCCCAGGAGGGAGGACCGCCTGAGGCCAGGAGTTTGAGACTGGCCCGCAGGCCAAACCCAGCCCCTCGCCCCCACCTCTACCCCGCCCTTCCCAAAGCTAAGACGCCTCTGCCTGCCGCCGTGTAACCGGCCACATGCCAAATGACGGCCGGCGAAGCCCACTGCTGCTTGCTGGCCTTGCCCCGTCGCCCCTTATGCTTTAGACGTCGCCGTGCCCCCTCTTGCTCTAAAATACTTCTCCGTTCCCAGGACATGGGCAAATTCAGCCTCACGTACGAGGCCTCCATGACCCGGCTGTTCCGAGAGGGGAGGACGGAAACCGTGCGCTCCTGCACCGCCGAGTCCTGCAACTTCGTGCTGGCCATGGTGGACCCAGCCCAGACGGTAATGTGCCATCAGGTCGAGGACACAAAGTGTCCCACTCTCACAGAGGGACTCTGGAGGCTGACATGCCAGCCTCTCTGATTTCCGCTCCAGTGATGCCACATTCAGCTGTTTTCTTCCGCTCCCCTCACGGGGTCAGAGTATTAAAAGGTGACGGCAGGGACATGCACAAAGAGATCCACGTTGCACGCTGTACTTCTACAGATCAGATTCTTCTTCCTGAGAGACTTTCGATGAGACGAGAAAGAACGAGGGCAGGAATAGCCGGTAGATGCTGCAGGACAGTACAGGTGGTGTGGGGGTGAGAAGCTGTGACCATCACGTGGGGACCTGCCACGTGGAGTTATTAAAGCTGTTGCCACGCTGGGGCCCTGAGTGCCAGGCCGGGCTGGCAGTTCTCTGTACACTGCCTGGTAAAACCGTAGCAGTAGCCCCGTGTGGTGTTACCGGTTGATTTTCGTGGGTAAAGAAACAGGCTCAGAGGAACGCGGCCAGCTGCTGGGCTAGGCAGCTGGTGAGTGGCTAAGGCGAGGTCTGTGCCCAGGTGCACCCGACCCCAGGGCACAGGTGCTCTCTGACCAGGGAGGAGACGTGGACCAGGGCTCTCTTTTCTGCAGAAAACTCATTCTTCTGGAAAGGCTCTCAATTATGTGGAAAGCAATCAGTTGGTGGCATGACAGATGGCTCTAGTCTGTCATTTGATGCCTTCAAAACAGCCTTGAAGCCCAGGTGCTATTTGGGCAGGGTGCCCCAACCCTGAGATTTACATGCCAGAGCCCAGCAGAGCCTGAAGCAGCCTTTTGGGGTCAGGTTTAAAGGCCTCCTAAGTGCTGTTACAGCAGAGCTGCCGGCCACCGCCTTGGAGGGTTGTTCACGACCCACAGTAACACGGCGGTGAACTGAGGGGACAGAACTTAATTTCCAGACGGGGGGAGTCGGCAGCCTCAGCTGTCCCGCCACTCAGTGATCTCGTCTGTGTGAAACGTGCAGCGACACCAGGCAGGCGGGTTGCGCGGAGGACCCCGGAAGCTTCCCCAGCCCTGCTGCAGCCCTGGAGGGGCGTGCCTCTGGGGCGGCGCTTCCGGCAGCCCCCTGGAGGGAAAGGTACCTGTTCCCTTTGAGTTTGAAACTTGGTTCTGTGCCGCACGACCCGACGTGCGGCGCTTGTCCTTCTCACCCGCTGCGTGCAGGTGGAGCAGCGGCTCAGGCTGTTCAGGATCGCGTCTGAGAAGCACCAGCTCCTGTACCGCCTCGCCATGACCGGCTCAGGGATCGACCGTCACCTCTTCTGCCTGTACATCGTGTCCAAATACCTCGGTGTGGACTCGCCTTTCCTGAAGGAAGTAAGTCACCTCTTCCCTGGGGGCGCTCTCAGTTGTGCTGGCGGGACCACAGCTCGGCAGGGTAGGGCCGCTTTGCAGAGAACGGACATCACGCAAATGTGTCTGTGGGCATCGCGGTCCTGGGGCAGAAAATTTGAGCTGCAGTTTTAGTTCTACATTTCTTCAATAACTTGGAACACTTCGCTGTCAGATTTAGCTTCCTGACTTAATAGACATAAGTGAGCTCAAGAGCTTAGATAATTAAAGTAATTAGGATGTGATGAGCTCTGAGTATTTATTACCTTTGTTTTTAATATAGTTTATTTTACCGTAAGTTTATAAAATTTAATTTTTCTTTTTGAGATGAGGGTCTCGCTATGTTGCCCAGGCTGCTCTCAAACTCCTGGCCTCAAGCAATCCTCCCAAGTGGCTGGGATTACAGGTGTATGCCACCGTGCCCTGGCTAAAATTTAAGTTTTAATAACAGCTGCATTTAACAGCCAGCTTGAAAAATCCCCGAGAATTCAGCAATTGGCTCAGGGACCTGGCGCAAGTCTGGCACCACTGCCTACGTTCTGCGTCACTTGACGTATCGATCGCTGCTCGATCTGAGCCGCTGTTGCAGGCAGTGGCTCCCCGTCTGGGAGCCCTCGCCCACTCTGCGCCCTCCCTGCAGAGATACAAGCCAGCGAGGCCTCTGTAGGACACCGAGGACACTGTAAACTTCTGGTGTCTGAAGCAAACCTTTTCTTCTCTTCCCAAGGGGGCCTCTCGGGGACAGAGAGGATGGGATTAGGAAAAGTGGTGTTTGAACTTTTTCTTCTTTCACCCAACAGGTTTTATCTGAGCCTTGGAGATTATCGACAAGCCAGACCCCTCAGCAGCAGGTGGAGCTGTTTAACTTGGAGAGGAACCCGCAGTACGTGTCCAGCGGAGGGGGCTTCGGACCGGTAAGTGCGCCAGGTGCCACGGGATGTGTGCGGCGGGGCATGAGGGGTCTGGTTCAGGTTTGAGGTCCCCTTGCGCCTCGTTGCTGCGCCATTACAAAGGAATTCCTGCCGATCATTGGTACATGTGCTAACGGTGCCAAGGCCCCCTTTCCACATCGTGTCGCCTCCCAGCGATGCACTGACGGTCGCTGTTCTCCAGGTTGCTGACGATGGCTATGGTGTGTCGTACATCCCCGTGGGAGAGAACCTCATCAGCTTCCATATTTCTTCCAAGTTCTCTTGCCCCGAGACAGTAAGTAGGAAAAGAAGTTCCTTTTTCTGAGGGGGGAGGGGTATTTTTACTTTTTTATCTTTATGGGAAGACATCTTTAATTTGACAGAAAATTTCAATTTGGTGATCTACGTTTTCTTGGTTTGGACATTTTGAAGTAAATGAAATTCAAAATTCTCTCAACCTTGTTTTAAAGAAATGTATCTTACTTGGTTTAATACATTTACCTTTGCGGGTAGAAGTGGTTTTGAAGCTTAGTGTTAAAGTGTTTCTATAACTTTATTTAACACTTGGAAGGGACGGAGAACAGTGTGCACACACTAAGAAACACGTTCACGGTGGAGCTGGGCTCCACGCCGTCCTCTGTGGATGGAACACGTGACCCCGTTCTGGCGTGGCTTATTAATTCTGATTTATATTCTCCTTTCTGCGTTGTACGTAACTGGACAAGCCGTGTCAAGTTCACTGCTAACAGAGAAAGCTGGCATTCATTTGCTCACTGTGTTTTACGTTATGCATCGACATTAGGGAAATCCTTAGATCAAAAACACACCCACACAAACACATCGGCTGCCATCTCAGTTCCTCAACATTTCTCCAGAACGGGTAAGTTAATCGTTAAGCCATTAGGTCAAATCTTAGAGATCTGAAATAAGCTTTGCGTTGGATTACAAATGACAAGGCTTGAAATGTGGATATCGCCACATTTTAATGTGTTTTTGTTTTTTGTTTTTAAATTAAAGGATTCTCACCGTTTTGGGAAGCACGTGAAACAAGCAATGAATGACATTGTCGCTTTGTTCGGGCCCAAGTCCAACATGAAAAAATAATGCCCTTAGAAGTGCTGGCGAGGAAAATGAACTCTTCTGATGCAAACCAAATGAGAAATAGGCATTCATCCTGATCGTAGTTCGGGATGAAAAATTGCTCTTAAAAAACCCAGAAGTTTTCATTCCAGAGAAAGTTGGTGTTTTTGTTCTCCAAGATCTGTAAGTGAACAGCGAAGTTCCATCATGTGAAGCATAACCCTGCTGCTTCCTGGCTTGTCCTCACTTCGGGGACATTTGCTAAAGTCCCCCTAAAGCCTTTACATCAGCTTGTATTTATTAAGGGATTAGAATATTGAACTAATTAAGGAATTAGTAGGGTTGTGACTTCACACACATTGGAAATGGAAATGGCACCTTAGTGGTGACCAAATACCTGGTACTTAAGGGCATTTAATGTCATCAGAGCAGTATAAACATTGTTTTGTTAAAAGAAAAAAGTGTTGCTCAAGTTTTTGGTGTCAACAGTTATAGCTAACACACTTGTAATGCACTAACTGAAAACGCTGTGCTTTTGGAAACAGGTTCTTGTCCCCGTGGGTAACGCTGTCATCGTCTGGTCCGGTAGTCCGTCTGTACTTGCCTCTCCGTGTTTAGAGCAAGCAGGAGGCCGCGTCTTTAGTTTTACTGACTTTGCATGTCTTCAAAACCCAGTGCCTTAAACGTGCAGGCCCTAGATAAATGGAAGGGAGACCAATGAAAGATTTATTTTGCAGAGTCTTTGGGTGGAATGTGAGGGTGCCGTTCCCTTCTCAGCTTACCGAGTGGGTAACCCCTGAATAAGCACTTGCCCTGGCTCCCTCCCTCCCCCGGCTAGACGGTGCCCTCGAGCGCCGCCGGGCAGGATTCTTCTCATTGAACTGCCTTCTCGTCATCACTAAGCAACAAAAAAATAACAAGTGTGTTTCCGAAGAGGGGAACAAGGGATAAGATGGTTCGGTGTTAATGTGTCCAGAGAATTCACTCGAGAATGAAATGAAATACATGCCTCAGGACTGCTGCTCGGCCAGACAGCAAGGAGAGCGGGACTTGGGAAAGGGAAGGGCAGCCCCGCCACGGCCAGGAGGGCGCAGCTCCCTGACACCGGGGCGAGAGAGAAGACCCACTCTGTCTCCAGAGGAGCTGGACGTAGATGGAAACAGTGTGCCGGGTCACCCTGGTGACCGGAGTCTCGAGTGATGGTGCTAGGTCAACAACCTATACTAAAGATAGGAGTGCCTTTGCCGAAAGCGTCTGATGGACCACAAAGCAATTATGCACTGAGTCATCTTCAGTATTTCATGTAAAAGTGAAGCATCACGGACTGAGATTCCCACTGCCTCTGGGCCGTCCTGAGAAGCTTAGCTGTTTTTAAAATCATGTGTTTATTTTTCCGACCCTTTGTTCTAGCTGGGCTCGCCTCCTTCAGAGTTCTGCGCTCCGATTGTACAAAATCGAGGGCCGAACTATTGGAGTAGACGGAGGACGCTTGCTGAAGAGCACGTGTGTGTTTTCTTTATGTATATTTTGTAATGTGAAAATTCCATTTCAATGGGCCAAAGATTTTTTTCTCTCTTAAAAGCAAGAAGAAATGAAAACAAAACAAACAAACAAAAACTCACAAAAACAATAGTAACAACCGCCCTCCCCACCATCTGTGGTATGTAACTCAAGCAGGTTTGGGGGGAAATAGCCCCCTCTGCCGGGGGCAAGGGTAGCATCCAATCAAAAGCTGTCAGCGGCGACAGTCTCTGTCAGCCACCTGGACCACGCACTATCGACCACTGAGCAGTCTGTGTTACCGTGGTGTTCATGCAGGAATTCAAGTGTAGACGTGTTAGCGCTTCAGCATACATGGGTTTATCTCTCAGGTTTTAAATGTTTCAAATGTAGTTCTTGCTAATCGGTGCAGTTATCAATGCAATTTTATGTTCCTTAAAAGGAAGAGTGAGTTTTTATTGTACATGTTGAAAGGGGGAGGTAGAGTATTATGTATTTAATTTAATGTGGAACAAACCACATTCTTAACACAGCCGTGGTTTGAATTTGTTATCTTGCACTGTCCATGGCATGCAAATACAATATGCTCTCTGGATGTAAATCTTAGAAACGCACAGTATGAATGGAGATTATCATTTAATAAAACATTAATCCCAGTCTACTACAGTATTTACTTCTGTCTCTTTTGTTACATTAATAAAGGGAATTATAAATCAGGAAACAATCTCAGGCACTTGCGACAAAGGTGAGAGATATGCAAGAAAGGCCTTGGGGCAGGCAGAGAGGACATCAGGAGGTCCCTACACTGGACTGGGAAGAAAAGCTTCTGAGTAAGCAGGGCCGTTGACTTTCGCTTTATGTTCATTTATTAGTCCATTCCTTTGCCCCAGTGCCCAGGACAGTGCCTGACATATAGTAGGTGCTCAGTAAACATCTGTTAAATGATTGTATAGATTCCATTTTTTTAGCTGATTTCTTGAGCCCTAGTTCTAGGCACTGGGAATACAACAGTGACCCCACCAGGGTCTGGCTGCCAGGGAGCTTGAGGAAGAAGAGAACCAAGCTGACCCGTTGCAAGCTCTTAGGTGTTCCAAGGCAAATAAGAGGACCATTGGGAAGGGGGTGGTAGCTGGCACGGGAGGGAGGCTGATTTAAAATGGGTTTGAGCTGAGACCTGAGCGACCACACAGAGCTGATCCAGCAGGTATTAATGCAAAGCTTCCAGGCTTGATTCTGATGAATGAGGTGACTCACCCATTTGGTTGTGCACACCTGGCATGATGCTATTCAATACAAGTCAATAAAATCTTTGTGGATTGACTCAAGTTGTACATGATTTTACTTGGAATCTTCAATGTATTATCAGCTGCTTCCTAGATCCCTATAATTTGGTCAGATTCAAGATGGATTTGCAGCCCTGCTCCTGAACTCCACTGAGTTTAATGTGATGTGATTATTCCAGCCACAAAATGAGAGCAAGATCTTCTGTACACATGTAATCGTATACGTGGAGAGCGGGCTGAAATGATGCACAGCACACTTAAGTGTGGTGCCTCCTCGAAAAGCAGTGTGGTTTGGGGCGGTCACTTCAGCTTTATCTGTAATAGTGAAGTATGTTAGTAGGAGAGCTTATGCAGTGCATAACTGAAAGGCAGTCCTAATTTTACTCTGAAGGAGCCATTAGAACTTGCTCTCTGGAATCCTTCCCTGCAGATGCGGAAGTGGCACAGGCGGCGCTGCGCAGTTCTGCTTGTGATGATAAAAAGGTGACTTCAAGTGTGTTTGTGATCAGCTAGTTGTCCGGAATATATTTTAGGCCGTTCACATGGCAGGAATATTCCAACAGTCATAATTTGATTACATCACATTCTTCACCCCCCCCATTATGTTCTTTTAAAGTCAACTCTAAAGTCCCAGAATAATTTTTCAGATAAGAAAGTTTAGCTTTGTTGTTCTTGAACACTTTAAACCTGTCAGCCCCAGTTTAAGAATTCTCAACTGGGCAAAATTTTCTGAGATTTTTTTTTGAATGCGAAGTGCAGAGCTAAATAGTAGATAGTGTTGCTGTGTGTTGTTTACTGCCCTTTGACTTAGAAAAGTATTTAATTTTTAAAAAAGAGATTATAAAGATTTTATATATATATATATATATATATATATATATTTTTTTTTTTTTTTTTTTTTATACAAAGTATCACTATGTTGCTCAGGCTAGAGTGCCATGGCGTCATCCTAGCTCACAGCAACCTCAAACTCCTGGGCTCAAGCGATCCTCCTGCCTCAGCCTCCTGAGTAGCTGGGACTACAGGCATGCGCCACCATACCTGGCTAATTTTTTCTATATATTTTTAGTTGTCCGATTA
>CAUYSK010055072.1:0-35719 GCA_963575035.1 Avahi laniger | reverse complement strand
TTTTTTGAGACAGAGTCTCACTCTTTTGCCCGGGCTAGAGTGAGTGCCGTGGCGTCAGCCTAGCTCACAGCAACCTCAAACTCCTGGGCTCAAGCGATCCTCCTGCCTCAGCCTCCCGAGTAGCTAGGACTACAGGCATGTGCCACCATGCCCGGCTAATTTTTTCTATATATTTTTAGTTGTCCAATTAATTTCTTTCTAATTTTAGTAGAGACGGGGTCTCGCTCTTGCTCAGGCTGGTCTCGAACTCCTGAGCTCAAACAATCCTCCCACATCGGCCTCCCAGAGAGCTAGGATTACAGGCGTGAGCCACCGCGCCCGGCCAGAAGCACTAAATTAAATACAACAGCCTGAGGCACATATTGGATGAAAATCTCTAGAATTTTACTTAAAGGTCTCTTATGAATTGTTTCTGGCCATGGTGAAATTTTTTTTTCAGGGTTGTAATCACATAATACAAACCAAATTCATGTGAGATCTTGATTACTATGACTATTTTACCATAAAGATTTGGTGTTTCAGTGAAGGTTTCTCTTGAACAAACATGTAACTGAATAAACAGCCTGAGAAGTACAGGATGAGGTCTCTCTGTCCTTTGATGAACCTTCCAGGAAGGTTTGAACACCAATTCAGGGAAATATAACCGATGGTAAGTACCTCCTAGGGCAGCGCTGTTTCAGAGAATTTTCTGCGATGATGGAATTGTTCTATATTTCCGCTAAGACACTAGTCACATACAGACACTGAACGCATAAAATGTGGCTGGTAGGATTGAGGAAATGAATTTTTAATTGTAGTTCATCTTAATTTTAAATTTAAATGGCCACATGTGGCTTGTGGCTACTGTCTGGACCGCGCAATCCTAGAGCCTGGGCTGGCAGCTGCCTCTGAATTCCTGAAATTTCCCGCATCTCCAGAATTGAGGCTTATTGTACAACCAATGCCCTAACCTTCCACGTGCATGGAAATGCACAGCACGCATTGGGACAAGGAGGAAATGAGTGAGCAAGGAACTACTCGAAGAGGCGTGTGTTCCAACCTCGATTCTCGGCAAATCTTCCCTTACGGCCTCCACCTGGGAAAGAGGCAGTCCCTTCTAGGGATCATTTCCAAGTGCAGCATCTCTCCCTCCCACCACCTGATCCTTCCTCTGCTTTCTCTTACTTTCTTGTCCCCCGCCTGATCACCCCACATAAGGTGAAAGTCAGACCAGCCTGGGGCCCCAGGCCCAGTAAACGTACTGAAAGTCCTCTCGCTGCACCGGTTAAACAAAACCTACGGGGACGGGTCGTGCAAGAATTCAGATCGCGGGAGAAGTGGCATTAGTCACGGCGACAAGAGTGATCCTGTGAGTCTGACTCGTTTCTTTTGCATGTAAAACATGGAGCAGCTTCGGCCAATCAGCTGAATTTCAAGTTCAAGTCCTTCACCATTTTGTGGGACTCGAGCTAATAGAAAGAAAGAAAGAAATAGTACTAAAAATCTAGAACATGAAATTTATAAATTACCTTAATCCAGACAAAAAAGATCGTGACAGCAGCTATGTTGTTGAACTGTATCTGCCAGTAGGCCAGATGCTCGAAGTTGGGGAAAGTATTTTGATCGTCCAGAAACTGTAGCAGGACCTCCTCATTTGATGTTCTGTATATGTTAATTCCTATAGCTAATACTGATAGCTGGAAAACAAAAGATTTACAGTTTATTACGGTGTCTTAGAAATATAGAACTCACCTTCAAATAACTAGTTTCTCTCCACCAATGTATTCATTCTAGGGCTCCCTGTTACACTCACCCGATGTCGTCAGTGTTCGTTCACTCACACACGGATAACGTATTTTCTGTATTTTATCAGCTAACTCGAGTGGCAAATGGTTTGCTAATGACAATGGAAATGCTTCAAAAAAGCAAAACAACTTTTTAAGAGTGGGATGAGGGCAAGACTAATTCCCTCGAGGCAGGCTAATAGAAAAGGGAATGCTAACAAGGCAATGTAGCATTCACTGGGATTTGGGAGGGTCATTTCTCTCGTAGGACGGTGGGAAGAGCAGACACAGAATAATATACAGTACGGCGATGCCAATTGAAACTTCTAAGCATGGAACAACTAAGCATGTTCTATGCTTAAACGTATACCAGGACTTAGAAAATAATTAATGACACAGAAGTTGATATAATTGAAGGGAACTTTTAGATACGTTTTTGGGAATATCAAGATCCACAACGCTGAGCTTACAGACTCTACTTAACATGCTTTAGAACAGAGTAGGGAATTTGGTGTCGTTCTCGAACCTACCACAATGATCACAACATCCAGACAATTCCAGAAACTCCTGAAATAGTGTAGTCTGTGAATGCGAATTTCCAATATCTCTTCCACCGCATAATAAAGGATAAAGAAACAGAAGATAATCTCACAGGCTGCCAGGAAGAAATCAAAAGTTGTGATATATCGGATCAGCTTTACTGGCTGGAATTGCCAAGATGGAATCACACCGCCTGTTGCCGGGAATTCAACCAATAACCTGCGTTGCAATAAGAACAATTAAAACGATAACAACGACACACGGATGTAGCCAGGAAAGATGTCCATCTATTCTGTCCCTGCACTATAATGTAAAGCAACTGCTACCATGAGCCACCCTAAACTAGTGGCAAAACATTTTTATCACAGCTAATAACTCCATACTTGTACAATTTTGTGCTACAAAAGGAATGAGACTTTCCAAGGTCTTTCAGCCCAAAAGGAATTACTTCCTTCTGTCTTTCCTCTACTTTTCTTGTATTTATACTGCTTGAAACGTTGTATAATTTTTTTTTTTTGGAGACAGAGTCTGGCTCTGTTGCCTGGACCACAGTGCCATGGCATTAGCTTAGCTCACAGCAACCTCAACCTCCTGGGCTCAAGCGATCCTCCTGCCTCAGCCTCCCGAGTAGCTGGGACTACAGGCATGCACCACCATGCCCGGCTAATTTTTTCTATATATTTTTAGGTGTCCGATTAATTTCTTTCTATTTTTGGTAGAGGCGGGGTCTCACTCTTGCTCTCTGCTGGTTTTTTATATAAAAATAAATATCCCCATGAATCAAATTATATAACTTGTTTTGGGATTCACTCTTTAAGTACCGCTAAAGCCATACTCCTTCCACCCAGCCTTTTCTGATCCTTAGAGGTAAGACTTCTCCCTTTTCAGTGATCCTGTAGTCTTGCATGACTCCTTAGTCAAGCTTTCTTAGGTATGTGTGGGGTTTTTCAGATTACAAAACTCTGTCACGTGCACATCTGGCTTTCACAATAACCCTCTCAGAGAGCGGAGTGTCAATTATGTTCATTTTATACAAGTGGACACTGAGGGTCAGAGGTGTGAGTTGACTTGCTGGGTCCAAGACTCCAGCTAGTAAACAGCAGAGGGTGGGAAAATCAGAACCCAAGTCTCCTAATGAAGACTTCATAAAACCCCACCACCTACTTCTATACGCACACACTTTGGAGGCACAGCTCACTCTTATGCTTCTTTTAAATTCCAGAGTATGGTGCACACTAGAGGCATGCTAGCAGCATTTTTGAAATTTAAATTACTTCAGCAATTAAATTGCTAGATAGTTAGTTTAGGATGTTTCATATTTGGAGGTTATTGTGATGACCTCAATGGATATTTTCTTTGCAATTAATAGTCTTTGGGTTTGTTTATAACAGTAACTTAATAAACATGGGCAAACTATAACAACATACCAGTAAGAAGGGAGCCAGATACCTGAAAGAATGACAAAAATACCTAAATATTGACAGCAGATTGCTTAATTTACTTGGCACACTTCTCTTCTAAAAATAACATTTTAAATTTCATCACATCTCTTCACCTGACAGGTTACTTTTTGATGTCTAAGGAGATAAAATATGAATGACTTTTGTGAAAACTTGGTTTTCTTTTTTCCTTACTCTTTTAGAAGAGAGGAACAACCAAAGAATAAATGCAAAATGTTTAGTGTCAGAGAAGAGCAAACGCTGAGATGTCAGGAAAAGGCTGGACAAAAATAATCAAGACTGTCGCTTCAACTGAGATGTTGCTAAGGAGTCTAAGCAACCAGCAAGACCTCTGGGGAGGCCAAAACTAATAAGAGAAGTGTTCTAATAAAAGATGTTTACCTATTTGACATTACGAGAGAGGAAAAGAAAATGCAGCCTCAAAATTTCCATATAATTAAAATAGGCTTTACTTTGTACTGAACTTATCACTAAACTGTCATATGTAAACGTCTTTCCTGTCCCCTCTACCTGCAACTGGTGGCACTGAGCGTTCCTGAGCTTCACTTGCTCTTCTAACCCCCAAGTTCCTGGCCTGAAATCTGTCTTAAAGTGGGCTCTCAACTCAGTGCGTGGTGATGAAGGCGGCGGTGTTTCGGGGTGAGGGGAGAGTTCATTGGGATGCAGAGCAGTTTTCAGGTGAGAATTGCATCCCTAGGATCGCTTGTTCAGCCACCCTTGGGAGCCAAGCACAGAGGTAATGGTTGGAGGACAGAAACTGAGTCGGTCACGGGTACTGTGTTTGGCACTAGACACGCTATATGCCATTTAGGTAGCAACAGCATGATATAGAGGTATCAGTCCCGAGTTTACAGATGAGGAAAGAGACTCAGACGGATGTATTAACTTTCCTCACGGTTAAGTTTCTGGGATTAGAACCCAGATCTGTCGGATTCTCCAACCCTCTTTCTTTCGCTGAGATCAGCGCCACGCTCCGCTACAGCCAGTCCAGACAAAGGCAAGGAATTCCTGCGGCGCCAGTTAAGCGCGTGTGCGCTCCTCTGCGCCGGGCACCACATAAACCCCTGCCGATGGGAACTCCACGCTTACCCGGAGGCGGCGAGGGTCTGCGGCACCCATAGGGATCCCGGGGCCGCCCTGCCTCCGCGCGCGCTTAGCCCACCTGCCGCAATGCCCGTGCGCCTGGGCGTCCCCCCGCGGAGCCCCGGCTGCCGCGCCCGCCCGGCGCCTCCCCACGCCCGCCGCGCGTCTCACCCCAGGCCGCCGGCAGCGCGAGCAGCACCAGAACCGCCAGCCGGGCTCCTGGGCAGCAGAAGCGGAGAAGGGGCGCCGGCGGCCCGGCAGGCTCCGGCATCCTCCCAGGCACATCCAGAGACCAGATATGACCTGGAGGAAAAACGCTGTAAGGAGAAAAGCGCAGCGAAGAGAAGAGAGACCAATCGTTGGGCTCCGCGCCCGGAGGCTGGGGAGGGCTGCGGGGTTCCCGGGTTCCGGGACAAAAGGCTTTTGACCACAGCTTCCCCTTCATGGGCGAAGTCTTGTTTACTCCCCATTTGCGTTGTTTCTAAGGAGTTTCGCTCCCAGAGCCCACCTTAGGGACCCCGGCACCGCAGCAAAACAGGACGATCCTTCAGCTGTCTGATGGGTTGCGCGCCCCAGTGCGAGCAGGACCTGCGCTTCCAGACACCGGCGGTGGATCATCGCGGCTCGGCTTCCGCACGCCCATGCATGATTTTTTCACCCTTTGCAAAAATGCGTGTGGGTAGATAGCTGACAAAGTGCTTGCTCTCTGTGTTGAAGGACAATTGCAGGCGATGTGTGCAGGGAATATGAAGAACCAACTCGAATTGAAATATGCCACGCTATTGAAAGATTTTTTTAAAGGGAGTGACAATCGGATCTACATTTTAAAAATATAATTCTGTGTGTAGTAAGGAGACTATTAATAGATTAGATTGGGACAATAATAGATGGGGAAGTCCAGTAAGGAAGCTCTTGCCATCATCCAAGTGACGTTTGATGGCGGCCGTGGCTGGGTTGATAAAGTGAACAATTAACAAAGATACTGGAGATGGAATGGTATTTGCTTGTGCATTGGATTTGGTTACTTCCTTTCTTAAAGTTGGTGGTGAAAAAAAGAAAGAAATCAAGAGTTAGCCCCAGGATTAGAAATGAATAGTGGCGCTACTTATTGAAACAAGAAATATGAAGGAGTGACAGACTTCGGGGAAGGGATTAAGAATTCAAGGATAAACTTATTCCCCCTGTCTACCTCTGACTCTGTACCTTTTAACAATCTCTCCCCCTTCTCTACCCCGTCCCAGCCTCTGGGTACCACTATCCTATTCTCTACTCCTATGAGACCAGCTTTTGTAGATTCCTCCTACGAGTTACGTGTTTGGCTTTCTGTGCCTGGCTCACTTCGCTTCATATAACGTCCTCCAGGTTCATACATGTTGCCACAAATGACAGGCTTTCATTTTTTATGGCTGAATAGTATTCCATTGTGTATATACACCACATTTTCTTTATCCATCTATCCATTGGAGGACACTTGGGTAAATTCCATATCTTGGCTATTGTTGTTCTGCAATAAGCATGCGAGTGCATATATCTCTTTGACATAGTGATTTCATTTCTTTTGGGTATATACCCAGTAGTGGGATTGCTGGATCATATGATAGTTCTATTTTCAATTTTTTGAGAAACCTCCATACTATTTTTCATAGTGGCTGTACTAATTTGGATTCCCACTGACAGTGTGTAAGTATTCCCCTTTCTTCATAACCCTGCCAGCATTTGTTATCTCTTATATTTTTGTTAATAATTATTCTAACTGGAATGAGGTGATATCTTATTGTGATTTTGATTTGCATCTCTTTAATAATTAGGGATATTGACCTTTTTTCATATGCCTGTTAGCCATTTGTATGTCTTCTTTTGAAAATTATCTATTTGGATTTTTTGCCCATTTTAAAATCAGATTATTTGTCTTTTTGCTGTTGAGTTGTTTGAGTTCCTTATATATTCTGAATATTAACCTTTGTCAGATGTATAGTTTGCAAATATTTTCCCCCATTCTGTAATTTTTTCTCATCACTCTGTTGTTTCATTTGCTATACTCCATAGATATGTACAATTATTATGTGTCAATTTAAAACATAATAATAATAAA
Source organism: Avahi laniger (assembly GCA_963575035.1). Taxonomy (NCBI): domain Eukaryota; kingdom Metazoa; phylum Chordata; class Mammalia; order Primates; family Indriidae; genus Avahi; species Avahi laniger. The sequence goes on along the minus strand of CAUYSK010055072.1, from coordinate 28,781 downwards.
GAATTCAAGAATGAGAGAAATGGAGGTGTGTGGTATGCTGACTAATGCCCCTTCAAAGATGTTCACACAGAAATCCCCAGAACCTGTGAGTGTTACCGTATATGGCAAAACGGACTTTGCAGATGGATTCAATTAAGGATAGTGAGGTAGGGAGATAATAGCCTCAATTAGCCAGGTGTGCCTAATATAATCACAGGGATCCTTATAAGAGGAAGGCAGTAGCTCAGAAGGCAGTGAGAAAAGCAGAGATCAGAGTGTTGCTGCCTCTAGAAGCTGATAGAGGTAAGAAATATATTCTCCACTATAGCAGAACCAGTACTGCCAACACCTTGGTTTTAGCCCCATAAGGCTCATTTTGGACTTCTGATCTCTGGAATATAAAAGATTAAATTTGTGTTGTTTTATGCCACAAGGTAAATTGTTACAGTAGCAATAGGAAACTAATGGAGCAAGGGGTCGCTCCATTGAGGGAGAGCATCAAAGGTGTTTTTTTGTTGTTGTTGTTGTTTTAAACTGGGGAAAGACTTGGCCATGGGACAAATGGGGTTTTGTGAAGGCTAGGAGGTGTGGGAATGCTAAGGAAAAGGTTGGAAATATGGGTAATTTGTTGTTTACGACTCTGAACTTCCAGAAAGGCACAAGAAGAGGACTTTTAAAAAGGGGAATGGATGGGAGATGGCCAGAATCACAAGAATTGATGAGACTGTCAATGTATAGAATAAACAAAAGGAAGATCAAAATGGAAATATATGAATCATATCCATGCAGGGCTTATTAACATCTTTGTGTGTGTCACGTATATCCCTTTGCCTGGCTGGTCAATCTTACGAATCCTTTCTGAGAGCTGATTTTTTTTAATACATAAAATAAAGCACACCAGGTTATAAAGAAAGCCAATTATATAGAAATAGAGTCCTAGTCATGGGCCTTTGGAGATCTGTGGGTTGTTAGACAAAACCCTGGACTTATGGCTTGGTAGAAAGAAACAAGAGTCAGTTTTTTCTAATGCTAGAGTTGGAATGAGTAGTGTGGAGAGTGAGTAATTCCAAATATCAAATGGAAGTAGGGTGAAGGTTGAAAAGATATTGCAGCAGATATTTTAGTAAATGTGTTAGTTCTTTTCTCCTCCATGTATAACTGTGATTCATGCGAAGTCAAGATGCTTAAAGCAGAAAGCTATTCTCTACCGAGTGCAGCTTCAGTAACGGAGACACATATGCATGGTCCAACAATCATATACATTCAGCATGGATAGTCTTAGCCCACACGAACATGCCAGAATACTGCCTTACTTCATATGTCCCTCTTACTCAAGTCTCAGCTCCCCCCTCACCAGTTGAGAAAGGGTTAAATGTTCCAAGGCTAGGTTTGTTTCTTATTTCTCATTGGTTTCCATTAAGCTCTCTCCCAAGGCCTCTTTGCAAGAAATTTCTACTTTGATCATATCACGTATCACACATCCTTTTTAATACATCCAATGCCATTCTTTCAGGGATCTGATATTATCAAGTTATTTTCAACAGACTAATGGGAGAAGAAGCCAGATTGTACTGAGCTGAGGAAAAAGGAAGAGGAGAAGATTATTACTCTCTGATAATGTGCTTATTCCGTGTTCCCCCCACTAGAATAAAAGCTGTATGAGGACAGGGCAGTTTATCCCTGCTAGATTCCATGACCTAAAATAGTACTTAGCACACAATAGGATTTCTGTAATTATTTATTCAATGAATGACTATAATCATTGAGATAGCTAAGGTCAACTACTCTTTCAGAAAGTTTGGTGGTAAAGAGAAGAGAGACGATTTAAAAAAGAAGCGTGGATGGTTTGGAGGAGGATTTGTTTTCAGGTGGAGGGTATGGTGTACATCTGTTGCTTTAAACGGGTTCTTTCCTCTGCAGTTTGCCCCCAGATTTTTCCTTTGGGAAATCCTCTCTTTCCCCTGGTCCTGTGAGGTTCAGGTAGACTATAGTTTCTCAACTTTGATACTATTGACATTGTGGACCAGATAATTCTTTGTTGTGGGAGCTGTCCTGTGCATTGTTGGATGTTTAGCATCCAGTAGGACCTCTCCCCATTAGATGCCAATAATACTTCCCTCCTCCAGTTGTAGCAACCAAAAATGTCTCCAGACACTGCCAAACGTCCTCTGGGGGGCAAAATCACCCCACTTGAGAGCCACTCCAAGGCTGGGCAGGCAACTCAGGCCTTGTCACTTGCTTGTTTCACTGCTCTGGCCCTAGTAATTGGTTTATTTGGGGGCATGTGACCCTATTTGGACAAATAAGAGCTATTGAAAGGACATTTGAGGGAGTTATTGGACAAGAGAAACTCTACACTGGAATGCTAAGTTGACAGGATGGGCACTCGACACTGTCAGCAACTGTTTTGCCAATTTTTTGGTTTCTGTCAGAGCATGAAGCCAGCAAGGGAAAGCAGAACCAGGAGATATGATAGATTCCTGCAGATATGATTTGAATATTTAATTCCTGTTTTGACAGATGTCAATGACACTCTGGGTCTTCTCTGTCATGTGATATAATACAATTTATTTTTGATCTAAGCCAGTATGAGATGGATTGCTGCCTCTTGCAGCCACACCTGGCTGGAGGAAGTTTGTCGGTGGAAAGAAGGAGCTGGTGATGGGAGATACTCATGGAACCGTGCCCCGGAAGTGGCAGAAAGGGATGAGAAGAGAAAGTCTGTGAAAAGTGGTAGATGGGAGGGAGGGTAAGGGAGAGTGGATGTAGATAAGCTTGGAGGTGGAGGGACAAGTTGAGAGAATGACCCTGGGATGTTTTCATCATCCCCTAAGAGAAGGAAGGAAGGATGAAGGTGGAATAGAGTAGATGGTTTGAGGTGAGCAAACAGACAATATGGAGAGATGAAAATGGTACCGACTGTGAATGAATAAAAGATGCAGCCCACTTCTGGGTATGGATCCAAAAGAACTGAAAGCAATGTTTGCACACCCTTGCTTATAGCACCATTATTCACAACAGCCAAGAAATGGAAACAACCCAAATGTCCATCAACCAATAAATGAATAAACAAAACTTAGTATATACATGCAGTGAAATATTACTCAGCCTTAAAAAGGAAAGAAACTCCCACACATGCTACAACCAATGGGAACCTTGATGACATCACGCTGAGTGAAATAAGCCTGTCACAAAAAGACAAATACTGTATGATCCCATTTACATGAGGTTCCAAGAGTAGTCAAATTCATAGAGGCAGATACTAAGATGGTGGTCGCCAGGGGCTGGGAGAAGGGGGAAATCAGAGTTATTGTTTAATAGATGTAAAATCTCAGTTTTACAAGTTTTACAAATTCTGGAGCTCTCTTGTACGACAGTGTGGATATACTTAACCCTGCTGGACTATACACTTACAAATGGTTAAGATGGTAAATTTTATGTTACATGTTTTTTTCTACCACAATTCAGAAGACATAAAAAGATGCTGAACAACGTACCTAGTCTAGGGGAAAGTAGAGAGAGTAAATTTGTGGTCACCAGTGAGCAAGGATTTATTTTCTCAATAGTTTAAAGGCTGGGACAGAGAAAATTCACAGCTAGATATAAGGTGTGGTGGGAGAGGAAGAGAGGGCCAGGTGAAGGTGTTGGCTGAACAAATATAGGAGAAAGTCTTGAGGGTGAGGGAATCAGAATTGTGGGTTGAGAGTCTGGCTAAAATGACCAAGAGGCAGGATCCGGAATGAATAATGATTAAATCATGAACTCTAAAACCCCTGAGACTGTCTGTTACTCAAGAGTTCATTGACCATTGACTCCATGCAAAAAAAAAAAAATCATATAAGGCAAATATTTTTTTATACATACAATTTATTCAAATGGCTAATGTACACATCATTAAGTGACATGTTATAAACAACTAGAGCTTATGACAGAACTGCTTATGACAAAGAGCTTATCCAAAACTTGAATCGTACACAAAATCTTTAGAATTAAAACTTGACTCCCATAATTTCAAAAAACTTGTGCAAATTGGAATCACTGAGTGATTATGGAAAGGCAAATTATCACAGCATTGTGCAAAAATGTCAATCCAAGTGGGGATGAAAGTGAAATGTTTACTGATATCCAGGAAGCAAACTACTATTAAAATAAAACTAGACACCCAAAAAAAAGGTATACCCCTCAGAACCATGGGAAATGCTTATACTTTGTTTAAATAATTAAAACCACATTATAACCCAAAGCATATGCTAACATTGAGTATGCTGTTCACAGAAAGGAGACGGATCTAGATATGAGAAAGCTCTTTTTGGTGCCTTTCTTAAAAAGGCACCACTTTCAGAGCCATGTAATTGTTTATGGCCACAGCCTGGCTTCAGGCACATTATAAGTGATGCTTCGGAAAAGTCATTGACGAGCACACGGCAGTGGAACTGGGCTCCCACCTTTACCATAAAGATGTTCTTCTTGACAATAAGTGCATATAGGAAAGGATAGCTTATGACATCGTTCCATTGATCTTGAGACCACACAGACAGACTTGCTGATACGAGAGTGGTTACTTTGCCATCAATGTTTAGCTGGATTTCAAGCAATGAGGCACAGTGAAATCGATCATTTCTGTTTAGGAGGCAGCATAAACAGCAGTGATGCGATTCCAAGTTCAGATAAGAATGTTAACATTCTCTCCATCTCCCAATCATAGTTGTTATGACCAATAAAGCATCAAGGCTTTTGAAGGATATTATTCTTTTAAGAGATTCTTCTTCAGAAAACATGACCTGGAATAAATAATAACTACATTTCATACATATGTAGTTAAAAGTGATTGATGAATTGATAAATATGAATAAAACTGAGGGAGAAATGGAAGCAAGATTCTCATTCTCATATTCATTCAACAAATATTTGTGGAATAGCTTTCCTCTAGACCCTGACTGGTCTGAATTTGGAGGTCAGTGGCAAGATCCTCTCTCCCCCTTCTTCTCTTCCCTTTTTCTGCAACTCATCAGCGGCAAGTAACCTTTTCTTCCACAATAGCTTTTCTGTAGCTTGTTTATGGTACTTATTCCTACACTATGGTATGTAGAAGCTTTGTTTGTCTTACTAAAATAAGTTACAAGAGGGGCAGAGGTGGTATCCTTCTTATATTTTATAGACTATGTAGCAGAAAGCAGTTTGAAGTCAGATTTTAGCTTGAATTTTACCTTTGCCAATTACTGGGTCCAAGACCTTGGCCAAGACAATCTTTCAGCCTTGGTTTTCTTATCTTGGATATTATTTCCTCATCTTCATATTATCTTAGGGTAATACCCACCTTTCAAAGTGGCAGTGAAGGCTAAATGCGAAAAGGCATAAATGACCCGTAGCGTAATGCCTGGGCAGAGTACTTCTAAAATGTTCCCCCCAATTTTCTCTGGGAACCCCACCTGGACCCCTCACATTGCCTGTCCACCTTCCTGTGTTGCCGGTCATTCGGTATTCAACCCTCTGGTCACTATTTAATGCCTTCTCCTTCCTCCTTGGCTTTCTAACATCTCCTTTCCCTGGCTCACTCCCAGCTGATCCATTTGCTCTCCATTCACTGAGAAAACAGAATCCTCAAGAAGAGAGATTCCCCATGCACTCGCACCACTGCTCCCGCCTGTCCTCAGCCGCACCGTCCCTCCCATGACTCAGCGCATGCCCCTGTCTCAGGGCAGCTCCTCTGCTTAAGGAACAGACCTTGCCCCTTCCGGCTCTCCCAGACCTTGCTCCCGCCATCTTCCCCTTCTACTAGGTCATTCCCATCAATTTCTAGAATAGACACAGCTGCTCCTCTTCATAGAAAAACTCTTCGAAATAGTTGTCTGTAGTCGATATTTGCAATTTCTCTCCTTTCATTCTCTCTTAAGCTCACTCCAGTCAAAACTGTCGCGTCAAGTTCACCAACGAATTTTGCGCTCCTAAATCCTATGGTCAGTTTTCACGACTCATCTTTCTTGACCTACCAGCAGCTCTTGACAGAGTTGATCCTCCCTAAAATTCCTTCTTCACCTGACTTTGAGGTTTGTCTCCTGTACCAGAGGCTGCTTCTTCACTCCTCTGTGGCTCCCTTCTCGCTCCATGACATCTGGAGGAGCTGAGGCTCAGTGCTTGGAACCTTTCTCTTCCCTTTGTCTCTTTCGCCCCTCGCTGGTCTTATTCAGTCCCTTGCTACGTACGTCCACACAATCACAGGGCCCACATTTGTATCCAGCCTGGAACTACTGCCTGAAACACAGAATGTCTTCTCGTCCCTTCTATTAGACATCTCGCACTTAACATCTCCAAAGAGAAAATCCTGATTTTTCTCCCCAATCCCACTCTTCACATTCTCAATCATCTTAATTAATGCTAATTCTACCCTTCCAGTTGCTTGGGCCAAAAAGCTCTGGAATCACCACTGATGCCTCTCTTTGCCTCTCATATTCTGATACAAACTGTCAGCAAATCTTGTTGTCACTAGCTTAAGAACATATGTGTCATGTGACCTCCTCTCACCAGCCTGGTGGTAGCCACTCACACTGTCCTGCCTGGACCATTGCAGTAGCCTCCTCACTGATGTCATCTTCCACCCTTGGCTTCCTGTAGTCTGTTCTCAACACAGCAGTTAAGGGGATTGTGTCCTCTGCTTAAAACCCTCCAATGGTTCCCATCTCAGAATAAAACCAAGCTCATTACAATGACCAGGCATGCTCTGTAGGATCATCCTCTCTCTACCCCACCCCCTTCTCTCTGATCTCATCTCCACCACTCTAGGCCACACGGGCCTCCTTGCTGTGCCTCCAACACAACTGACACACACCGTCTTACAGCCTTTGTACCTACTGCTCTCCCCTCCTGGAATGTCTCTCCCCCACATGGCCCCATGGCTAACTCATTACTTCCCTTGAGTCTTTGCTCAAATGCCATTTTCTTGGTGAGGACTTCCTTGCAACCACCCTGTTCTCTCTATTCCCCTTGCCTAATTTATTTCTTTTTGTAATGCTTATCATCTTCCTATGTTATTCTTAGTTGTTTTGTTATTTAGTTTAATATTTGTTGAATGAATGAATTTTTAAAAAACCACACACCAGGAACATTAGTTGGCAATATGAAGTAGGTAAGTTAACAACTGCTGTGCATTATTATCAAAGACTCATGCCATAGTCAGACCATAGATCCTGAGTACTATGATTATTGATAAGTATAAGTTGAAGGAAATTTTGACATATACATTAATAAGAATATTTCAGTTTCGTTAGATACCAGTTTGTCCTCTGATTAGCTTGCTGGGTTGTATGGATCAATAGAATATACTTCTCGTGTTTCTACATGGACAGCTTCTTCTTGAGGGCTTTTGTTTGTATAATAATTGCTAAACAGAAGAAGGAAGAAAAAAATAAAATCTTTACTCATTGAACATGATTACTATAAAGATGTAGCCGTTCTTCGCCTTCCATAATTCCCAACACATGGTAAGTACTTTTCATGGATGATTTCATTTAGTATCCTATGAAGTGTAAACACTATAACCCCATTTTTTGGAAAGGCACATAAAATCGATAACTTGCTAGGCTTGTAAGCTTCCAAGTTAGAAGGTTTACCCCAGATCCACAACTTTTATGACTAACAACTACAAATCCCAAATCAAAGAAAAAAAATCAAAAAGTAGTTTTATTTTAGAATATGATCATAACTTTACCCTTTCAGGACATAATCTTCCAGTCCAACTTAAAAGAAAATCTTTATATTTTAGGTTTAATTCAAAATTTTTTTCGGGTCACACAGCACTAAAAGCTTTAAACAATTTCCAAGAGAATGTTTTCACTTTTGCTCTTTGAAAGCACACATATTTCACTATTTCTAAAACCACTTTGCCAGAATTACTGAATGACAATAAAATGTGATAATCTACCACATAGAACTCTGAAATAAAGTATTACGAAATCACCCGAGAAGAAAGATTACTGCTAAGGGCACCGACAACATGTCACTCACTACCGTATTTAAAAGGTCAGAATATAGAAGATACAATAAGAATATTATAAAATGGTAATTTTTAGGTCCATGTGAAATTTAGGCTTTATTAAAATATGTTAGATGACTAGAGAAGAATAGCATGGTCTCTTTCAAATGTGTGGGTGACTTTTTTAAACATTTAATTTTGTCACTGGATATTCATTTAAAAACGATTACTCATCTCATTTGCAAAAGGTATTTAAGGCAACTTAAATGTCTATATGATTTATCAGAAAATACATTGAGGTAGGTTAGAAAATGGAAATAAAATGAGTGACACAGGAATTCAGTTTAACGGATGCATTTGTTTCCTATCAATTGAGGCACTTAAATATAGTGAATGATATAATTGTGTTAATAAACAATAATACTAGAATATTACAAATTATTTGAGGTTGTAGGCATTCCCCATATTTGCAAATTTTCCTACATGTGTAATGCTTTGATAGCAAATTTAGCACACGAAGGAAAGAGATAGAGACCACATTTTCTATTTATTCAAATTTCAAATTACTCTTGGCTAAAATTAGCTTCTAACTTCCTGTGAGGAAAGGTGTGCAAATGACATTCCTCCTTTTTTTTTTGTGAGACCATTTTCTCTTTTGAAAATGACTCTCTCCTGGTTTTCCCTCTGCCTCTAATTGCATCTTACCCTCCTGACTTTTAGGCATTACTGTCCCTCTGAGGTCTGTTCTGGTCTCGATTTTTACCTATTACCTGTTCTTTTTGGTCCCAAGCCTTCCATTTTGATTTCAGTGTCACTCACCTGAGTCCCAGCCCTTCTATAAAGTTCTATATCATGGTCAGAACTGAACTCATCATCTTTCCCCTCAAACCTGCCCCTCTCCTCTTTTAGTGAAAATGAAACACTGGGTCCACCTGGTCACCTTTGCATCAGCCATTCTATGTGCCTCCTTCCACTGTATCCACCAAGTCACCGAGTCCTAGGGACCACAACCTTGTCCTTTTTTTTAAAAAAAAAAGGCAAATCTGAACTTTATTTCCTTGCTTAAGACCTTATAGGATAAACTCCAGCTTCTTGTCCTGGCATGTAAGGCCTTTGATGGCCTAGCTCCTAAAGACCCTTCTAGATTTCCCCAACGTCTGCTAAATGGAACATCAGCTCCATGCGATGTTAAAAGCATTATGTGACAAAAAGAGTTCTGAGGTCCAATTAAGTTTGGAAAATTCTTGTTAAAAACAAAACAGGTTTCTTTGTTGCCAGATCTTAAATACTGTCATGGCCGTTGTGAATCTCCACAAGCAAAATATATAGTATGCAATATTTCCCAATTTTCCTTGGCCGTAGAACGCTGTTTCTCCTGATGTCATTCACAAAGCCAACACTGTGTGGCACACATTCTGGTAAATGCTACGGTCTAAGTACATCCCAGTTGTAGAGTTTGGCTCTCCCAGGCCTGGAACAATCTGCTCAGGTTCCTAGATGCCATCAGTGTGTAGTTTCAATGCAATTTCTTCATGTCCAATGCCTAGACGAGGCATTATGCAACTATGAACCGTGGCATCAGGCAGCACTGGTGGTATGGTAAATGATAGGTCCAGGTGACTTGGCATGCTAATGTCATTTTGCTGGAGTCTTGGGGTGACATGTTTGAGGTTGCATGACTTGGTCATCCCCTACTTGAAGTTACTGAGACTTGGCAAGACTTCACCTGGTCATCTTCTGTAACAATAGCACACATGGAGACTCAAGAACCTTATGCACACAAGACATTCCCAGGCTGACATCTGATGATATCCTTTGTAAAGATGTATACTTTGCACATATCAGTATTCTGTATTTCCGTGGGATGTATGTGCCAGGATTTTTCATGCCATGCATCCACCTAAACCTATGCCACCTTTGTTTGCTTCAGTCACTGTCACACACACTCACTATTTCCCAGCCATGTCAATTTGGTTATGTAGTTCTCACGACACATGGTGGAAAGCCAAGCTTCTGGGCCTTTACTCAAACCTCTCCTTCTATCTGGAATACTTTTCTCTCTTTGTCTACATTCTCTTGAGGCTCACCTGAAATAATTCCCCCACTATGGAACATTTTCTGATCAAAACTCCCAAGTACTGACCATTTGTTTGTGTCCCCGCCAAATATCATATAATCCCCTATGGTAACATTATTTTGCGATACTAGTTTCTTTACATGCTTGTCATCCTCTACCAGGCTGTGACCTCCTTGATGACAGGGCCCACATCCTACTAGGCTTTGTGTAGGGCTAAAACATGGTAGGCATCCAGTAGTTGTTGTATGAAAAAGAACGAATGGATACGGTCGTTATCTCTTTCCATATCACTTCTATTTCTCTAACATTACTGGTCAAATTTTTAAAAAGCCATACATGTATAATGCTAGAGAGAGCAACATATGGAAGTGTCTACAGCAAATTGCTGATATTCATTAACTTAACACGTTGGGCTTTGAAGGTACCAGTGGTCATGCAGTGAAAGAGACTGTCCAGTTTCTTTAAAAATAATTTAATTTGTTATGAGCATATTTACTTTCGTATTTTAAAAAGATATAATTATAAAAAATGTATAGTGATAGACAATTGCAAAGATGTGGAAACAACACGAGTGTCCATCAATACATGAGTGGATTAATAAAATGTGGTATACGTATACCATGGAGTACTATTCAGCTTTAAGAAACAATGGTGATATAGCACCTCTTGTATATTCCTGGATAGAGCTGGAATGCATTCTGCTAAGTGAAGTATCCCAAGAATGGAAAAAAAAGCACCACATGTACTCACCATCAAATTGGTATTAACTGATCAACACATAAGTGCATATATAAGAATAACATCTATTGGATGTCGGGGAGGGGGGAGGGGGGAAGGGGAAGGAGGGAACGGGTATTTGCATACACAAAGAGTGCAATGCGCACCATCCAAGGGATAGGCACACTTGAAACTTGGACTTGGGGGGAAGTGGGGAGGCAAGGGCAACCTACATAACCTAAACATCTGTACCCCCATAATATGCTGAAATAAAAAAAAAGAAAAAAAATTTATAGTGATAGAAAAGATTAAAAAAGGGAAACAAGAAAAAATTTCTAGTGATTTCATTAGGAAAAAGCCCCAACTTTTGTGAGTAGGAATAGAAATATACTTCTTTCTGTAACATAAAAAATAAAAAAACACAAAAGCATCCAGTATCATTTTTAGTGATAAAACACAAAAGGCTTTACGTTAGAAATTCAGGGGAAAATATGCCAGTATTCCCTACTATTATTGACTATTTTACTTGAAATACTGGTTATAAGACAAAAAGAAGTAAATGACAAAGTACAGTCAGTGGACATAATGTGACAATGATAATTGGTAGAAAATATAGTTTTATACTTAGATTGTTTGGTAACTCACTGAAAAACTATTAAAATTAAAAACTAGATAAAGATAAGCTTTCCTATATATAATTTGAAATTAATTATTGGACATAGCAGAAAATGATTCTGTTTACAAAGTCAATAAAAACAAGTTACTTAAATATTAATGTAGTTTATATGAGGTAAACTATTAATATTAAATTTTAACTGAGAGATATAGAAAAAGCACCCAAATCCATCATCTATGTTTCTGGAAGGAAACAGTGACTATTTTGAAGAAGTCAATTCTTCCCACATAAATATATAGGTTTAAGGAACTTCCTTCAAAATCCTAACATTTTATTTGTTTTTTTCTGTGGGTGGGGGTGTGGTTGTGGTGCAAATAATTTTATAGTCTATCTGCAGAAATGAATAGAAGAAAATTTCAAAATAGTTTAAAGAAGGAGAAGATTGAACTAGCTCAGAAAAACTATTATAAAGCTCTGATTATTAATAGAGTAGTGTTGGTTCATAGAGATAGATCAGTGGAACATAATCTATCTTCCACATCTGTGTCAGATATCTCTGACATAATCCACAGTTTATATAAGAATTAAAAAGGTACACTTTGGCCGGGCACAGTGGCTCACACCTGTAATCCTAGCACTTTGGGAGGCCGAGGCAGGTGGATCGCTCAAGGTCAGGAGTTCGAGACCAGCCTGAGCAAGAGCGAGACCCTGTCTCTACTGAAAAATAGAAAGAAATGATCTGGATAACTAAAAATATACATATAGAAAAAATTAGCCGGGCATGGTGGCACATGGCTGTAGTCCCAGCTACTTGGGAGGCTGAGGCAGGAGGATCGCTTGAGCCCAGGAGTTTGAGGTTGCTGTGAGCTAGGCTGACACCACGGCACTCTAGCCCAGGCAACAGAGTGAGACTCTGTCTCAAAAAAAAAAGATACACTTCATCTGTTAAAGAAAACTACAAACCAATGGTGAAGAGATGGTTTACTCAAAATAGTCTCTGAGAAAATTGACTATATTAAAAAAAGTGCAAGTTGGGATACTTTGACCAACATACCACAAAATAAATCTCTGATAGATGCAGATGTTAAAAATAATTAAAATAAAATGTAAAAGTATATCTAATTTCTGGATAAGAGAACAAAACATAGAAACCTAGTAATATATTTAAGTAATCATGAAAACAACTGAGTGAGAGAAAAGATTACTTGAACAAATGGAAAGACCTAGAATGTTTCTGAATGAGAAGACATTACAGAAAAGATGCCAATTTCTCAGAAATTAATCTATACACTTAAATGCAATCATGGTATGTTTGATTTTAGAAAATTACAAATGATTCTAAAAATCACCTATAAGAACAAAAAGAAGAGAATAGACATAAAAATTCCAAAAACTTATAGTGGGGCTTCCTGCCTTGCCAGATATTATTAATATAATATAATACTCTAAAGCTATACTAATTAAACACAAAGTGATTTGTGATGGAAGACTAATCAATGAAGCAGAAAAAGGGATTGAGAAATATAACATATCCAGGTACATTAATGATGTGATATATTCTCAAGTCAGAACAAACTTGCTGGAAAGTCACTTGGCAATGTTTATTAAGCATATTAAATGCTCATACTCTTATCCTTAGTAATTCTAGAAGTCTATCCTAAGGAAATAAGTGGATATGGAAAAGGTTTTCAAAGGTGTTTCTTACATCTTTAGACATTATCAAAATAAATGTGCAAGTAACTTAAAATTTAACTTAAAATTAAAGTAACTTAAAATTAAACTTAAAATTTCCACAATACATACAATAGAATAATATGCTATTAAGTAACTGAAAAGAAAACATAATTTAAAGACATGAAAAATATTAACTTTAGTCTAAATGCAAAAAAAGGAGATGATAATGCCAAAATTTCAGTTTAAAAAGAGAATGTAAGAAAAAGATCAGATAGAAATATACCAAAATATCTGTAGTTGTTCCCACTGGGATTGTTGTTTGTTTCTTTCTATTCTCTAGATTTTTTACAATGTACCATCTGAATAAACATTACTCAATAAAATAAGCTAAGTGTTTAGTATCTTTTAAGTCTTAACAGAAAGGGCTTCCTTCTGTATAACACAAGATACTTTATTGCAGTTATCACATCGCAGTATTCATTTCACATAACTTGTGCTTCTGTATTTGGTTTCAGGCAAGGAGCCCAAACATTTTGTGCATTTTGGTCAAGTGTGCATTTGAACTTACCGTCCTCTGTGTTTTATTTTGCATAATGTGATGCCAATCAAGCAGATAAGTAGTAAAGCACCTGCAGAAATAGCTAGAAAAAAAATAACAGGTATTAAATGCCAGAAAAATGTGACCTACATTGTTTTAAACTGATTGTGGGGGCCTACTGCTGGTGGTAGTGAAAATGCTATGTGACTCTTACACTTAACCCTTCTCGGCCATAAATACTGAATTCCTGAATAGTCATACTTGGGCTCAAGGTTTTTCTGATTTGACCCAGCCCACATTGAATCAAAAGCATCAGGCATAGGACCACAGAGTTCCAGTCAACTTTCCATGGAGTTTTTATGTTCCTTTCAGTTTTATTATTAACATTCTTGTCACTGGGGTGAAATTAGCACAGGACACCATGTTCTTATAACTTTGCATAACAACATTTAACTCTCAGTTGCGAAATATATTTTGCTACAGCGGAAACAGCCATCCTATTTCAATAATGCCAAATCAGCAAAAGAACAAGAGTTAATGAAAACTAAAGTATCAATTTAAAAAGAAGCAATGATAGGCTATTCAAATTATTTATCCAACTCTATCCCAAAGTGATATTTTGTAATGTGACATGCATATTACGATATCCTTAAAACACCAAAAAACATCATTTCCTATGAGTTAAAGTAAAAAAATATTAACAGGTATGATATAGGACCTCTAGTTTCATGTATTTTTATAAAACATCATAAGAACTTTTCTTCAAGTGTTTAAGAATACTTACCAGAAAGAATAGGAACAAATTGATCTAAGGAGAATACAAAATCATGAAAATATTAGTCTAGTAGCATAATTCAATGTAGCCCTACGTCCCATGGTAATGTCCCAGAAGTCAACACTCACCTCCCTTCTAAGTCTATTTAAAAAATATATTAGAACCCTGAGTCATGCCCACGCTTTTCTTATGTAACAATTTATTGGACTTCTTGGTGTTGTTTTTTTTTTTTTTCACTTTAATCAGGTAGGTTGTGGGAGTACCCCAGTGGAAAAACCCAATATACTCAATTTCATAATCAGAGATTTCTCGGGTTAGAATGCAAATATTAACTGTCACACGTGGTTAGTTAACATATTTTTGGAGCTCCCTGTCAAATCAGTAAGCGCTTAAAACTCAAGATTCCGCAAATAGGGCAGTCTCCACAGTAACTCCTTTCGAAAGGTAAGGTGGTTAGTTTTGCATTTCGGTTCCTTTTAAGGTAGGGTTCCTGACTATTTTATTTACTTCCCTCATCCTCAGAAAACTGTGCTTGTTCTAGAATAGACCACCAACTTCAAGTTCTTTTGTTATTGTACCACTGGTCACAGATCTGGGGCAATTTAAAACCCCAGAGACTCCGCATTGAGGGAGACCCCTTGCTCTCTTCCCCCCATGGGCCAGGCACCCACGGCACTGAAGCCCTTTGCTCTTACCAGATTTGCAAACAGCCAGGGGAGGGTTCCACTGATGGTCGGCCTGGCACTGGCTCTGGGGACTGCCGTCTAGGGTATACCCGTCTTCACACGCCAGAGTTACGATGGCTCCGTACTGATACATTTTCCTGGGCTCCAGCCCCTGGATTCCGTTCATATTTGCTGGAGAGCTACAGTTTACCTCTGAAATTAAAGGAAACTAATGAAGGCAGAGTCACATTTTGGTCTTTTACCAAGAAAACAGAGACCGCCCTTAATAAAAAGGTTTATGACACCAATTTATTTCATTTTCAGTGAGGAAAGCTTTATTGAAATAGGCTAAGACAACATCCTAGGCACAGTCTTTAAGTGTCAGCCATCTAGCTCAATAACTTCTAGGTCATTTAAGCCAGATTATTTTCTTTCCTTTTGCTTCAGTCTCTATGCTGATAGTGTTGGATAATTTTAACAGCTTCTTAGAGAAATGATGAGGGCTGAACAGGTAATATTAAGTAGTCCGAATTGTTTTATCTGCTTCTGGGCTTACTAATTCTTCATCCTTGTGCATGCTTTCTCATTTCTCCTTTCTGCAATGTAGGGGTCAATAGTGCAAGATCTTGGATTTGAATCTTGACTCTAGTTCCTACTACATGTGTGACTTTGGGCAAATTACAAATCTCTCCATGCTACCAGAACCTCGTCTATAAAACAGGGGTAACAATGGCAGCAAGCTCAGGTGGATCTCATGAAGATCCACCTGAGAAAATGCAGGTACAGGGCTGTGCACAGTATCTGGCATAGAGTAAAAAGCACTCGGCAAAAGATATTAGCTTACAAGTCGTATTTCATATGCATTGTTTATGATAAAGAAAATGACTTTCTGAAACTTTTATAAAAAATTTATCCATAATTCCACCATGACTCTGAGGAAATATACTCAAAAGATCATTGTGCTTTTCATGGGTACTTTGTCAAATACACACTTATCATAACTATAACCACAGTATAAATACGATCCGTGCTTTAGTTGCGTAAGTTACAAAAGCACTTCAACTTTCTATATGTAAATGACTACATAAGTGGTCATTCACTAGGCAGATAACAGCCTAAGACATTTTTCTTATTTTGAGATATTTAGATTAACAAATACATTAATCCATTTAAATGCATTTAATTAGATTATTCAAATGATGCATTTCTTTGGCTATTTTAAGATGAAAGCACCTAACTGAATACATCTATTTGGCGCAAATTTGATTTAAAAATAAGAAAAAATAGATAAAGCACCTTTACAATAAGGAGTAGGTTGGCTCCAGGTTCCTTCATATGTGCAAACAAGGAGTGCCTCCCCCACCAGCAGATAGCCTTGGTCACAGCTGTACAGGACTGACATTCCAGGGAAAAACTGAGACACACTGCCACCAGTATGATTTCCATTCGGGATCTTGGATGGAGGTTGACACCCTAAGAAAGCTTAGACACCAATAAGAAAGGGTCTTTAATTCAGCACAGAGAAACACATAGCCAACACTATCTCTGGGTGACGGTGACACAGAAAGGCAGCAGACAGCAAGTCAACCAACTGGGATCCAGAAACGCTCATTCATTACACCCAGACCAAGCAGCACTGGACAGAGACCTGCATTTCCTATCTATACCATATTAATATATGATCTGAAGAAAAGTGTCAAAAGTAATATAATGAAACATCAATGGCTATGATCCACAATCGTAGTCCATCAGCCAAGAGTATTCTTTTATTTTCTCTTTAAATAGTAGGCAGGCTGTAGTCTGAGGGTCACACATTCAAATGATTACAGGAGCCAGGAAGGGAAGCCACCAGACATGAAAAATCGGAGAGGTCCATCCTTCTAAAATTGACAGCCACTGCTCAGCTAAAGTTACTAGCATACTACGGGGAGGTCAAAGGGGCCTTCACTGTTTGCAGGTTTGCTACTCATCTTGGGCTGAAGATGAATTTCACTTAAAATAAGGCCATTTTGCTGGCCAAAGAAAACAGTTCTGGGAAGTGGAATTCAGGTCTTGGGTCACCAATTGGAAGCCTCTGCCGTAGCCACTGAAAGGAATGAGGATAACAAATGATAACTAAAATTATGAGGAAGATAATTCAGTGGGTTTAAAGGCCAGCTTCATTCTCCAGAAAGCCCAAAGTTCTCTTGCTGTGTGGTATCATAATATCAAATTATCCAGCAATATTACCGCCAAACATTTGCCAAAAAAAATGACATGTGCATTTTTTTTATTCTAAATTCATATGAATAATAAATTTGTAGGCTCCATCAATTTGGAAATTAACTGTGATTCTTTCCGGTACTAGTGTGCAACACAGTGAAAAAGGAAAGGGGGAAAAAGAATCAGGTGAGAAGATAAGAAAAGGCAGGTATGATGTAAAACAATATAATTGCCTTAGCTTTTAGGTGCTTTTCTTTAGACACAATGGCAAGTGCAGATTCAAAAACTTTTTGCTTTATTCTGTACAACAACCCATATTTTATCTCTTAAAATATCTTACCCATTCTGATACAAGTTGGTACACCTGGCACCCACGTATTATCCGTATGACACTTAATCAAGTGACTGCCGTTCATGATGAAACCAGGATTGCAGGCAATATATACTATGTCATTGTGGGAATATGCAGAATGAGTTTCATTGAGAGCGTATCCATGTTTGACTTCTGGGTTAGGGCAATGGGTTACAGCGGGAGATTCTAAGCACTGAGGGGGAGGGCCACTCCAAGATCCATGTCCTTTAGAATCATTTCTGCACTGTAAATTCTTCTCTCCCAGAAGATAGAATCCTTGGTCACATTCATAAGAGACTTCATTTCCATATAGAAAGTGTCCTGCCATCATGCCTGAGTGCCTCCCGTTGTCAATGACGGGTGGAGGTTGACAGTGAATAACTGCAGAAGAGATTTAGGGAATTCAACTCCAGCCAGCACATCAAGGTGTGTGGCCTTCATTCAGGTACAAACGATACTATATAACTGCATATATTTCATATAACTAGAAAATTATTTAAATTTTGCAACCTGGATCATGCTTTTCTAAAACAGCTTTACTAAATGTTATAATTATATGAGTCATACATACTCATTCCAAAAAAAAAAAAATTTCAGAAAATGCAGTAAAGTATTAAGAAAGAAAGAAATACAACTATGTTCCCATGACCTAGCAATATGGGCTATATATTTTTTATTGTTAGTAAAATTAGCAGGTATATGGCAAATAGCTCCTACTTGACAATGTTGTTTCCCAATGCCAGTGCTGACCAAGCACTATAAGATTTTTTTATCTTACTTCCGCTGAAGGACAACCCAAAGGCTGTATGTAAAAGCGGTGGCAGACTAGCTCTTCAGTGGCCTCGCCTATCTAACGTTCTACTACCACTGTCAGGTTTGTTTTTTTTCTAACTTACCTTTACAAAGTGAAATTTTTTGGAACCAAACCCCCTTCTTAGCATCTTGACACTTCTGATAAGTATGTCCGGTCAACTGGTACCTGCAGAGAGACAGATTATAATACATTTCCTCTTCCCAATACCACATCTCTCCAACCTAGCCTCTTCAAACCGCAAATTCAGAGGGACTTCTCAACAAGAACTTTGGTAGACAGGGCTTGAAACACTCAGTCTTCCAATTAAGAAAACTACTTTAGACTTAGAGTCACTCACAGCAAAGCCCTTTCCATGTCAAGAAAGGACTGAAAAGTCAGAGTTGCTAGTTAGGCCACTGGGACCTCACATTCTCTGTGCATGTGACAAAGAGGAACCTCTAAAGGGAGTCACCAAGACAAGCTGAGGGTAGAGTTAATATGCAGAACAAGGGGGAGACCCTTTCTCAGATTCGGTCATCGCTTACCCATCTGGACAGGATGTGTTAACTGGTTCCACATGTGAATCCACTGGAATTTCCTGAAGATCCTCTCTCACAGGCTGACAAGCTTCTATAGGAGCAAAAATGGAATTACAGTATTTATAGAGGCCTCACATCAAAGAGAAAGACAACTGGAACTCAAAGTACCTTCACACCGTGGGGCAGAAGGACTCCAATGTCCCGAAGGCATACAGTGAATGGATTTGTTTCCCACAAGCAAGTAGCCAGGGTCACAAGTGTAGTCTACAGTCATCCCAGAGACAAAGAGGACCGTATTTCCACCTGTATGCTGACCGTGGTGTATCCCAGAAGGTGGCTGGCAGTCTGAAGAGAAAACCCCCCACATAAATACCAACACAGACGAATTTCGACTCAAGAACATGGCATCTACAACATTCCACGATAGACGATCTGCAACTTCAAAGCCAAAGACCACGAAGCTCTAATTCATCACTGAGTGTTGTCTGCTCTTTTGAAGGAACTAGGCCCCTTTAAAGGGTCCTCTCGTTATCTGCCCTGAATAGATGACCCCAGATCCAAGGGGCCATTTACACAAAGAACACACACAACACACAGAACATTCTATCACAGAATGGAAGACATGGAAAGTAATCTTTGCCCCCTTGTGTTTTTCCATAATACAGTTTTTGGGTGAGAGATAAAGAACAAGAATAAGTAAATATATTTCTCTCTGTTTTTTTTTTTTTTTTCCTTATTGCGCTTTTACCTTTCTCACAAACTGGTATTTCAGGATCCCAGGTGTTATCAGCTTTGCAACGAATCTGACTGCTGCCCTTCAAAGTAAATCCATTATTGCACTTGAATGTCACACTGTCGTTGTAGGAATACGGGGCTTCCTTGCCAGATATCTTGTATCCATTTGCAAGGTGGACATGTGAGCACTGGACAGCGGGGAGGGAAAGTATACAGCGGGGTGCGGGGCCACTCCAGGTGCCTCTGTTCTGAGCATCGCTTATACAACGGATGGTGCTCTGTCCAATGAGGTTGAATGACACTCCTCTCTCCGGCCCAGGGTTACATGTGTAAGTGACTGTGGTTCCATACAAAACATCTTCTGAGGAGCTCCCTGTGTGTGTCCCGTGGTGGATAACAGGAGGCGGTGGGCAAGTGATTTCTGGAGAGATGAAAAGATACCGTGGGATTCTATTCCAGTATTAAACACTGAAGGATAGAAATGAAGCTGGTTACGAACCTGTTGTTTCCTGGAGGGTTTGGGTCAATTTTATATCAAATCCCATTATATATGTAAAATTCAACTTAGATTTCACAGGAAAGAAAATCTTTATTGATAGTGAATATGCTTGATCAATATCATATTCTGAGGCAGTAAGGCCCAGTAGTAAATTGCTAATTAAAAGAAGAATTCCTTTTTAAATAGCCAATAGGAGAATAAAAGGCACAGGGGAATAGAATTATGCTTTCTTGAGTGCCGTCTTTGTTCTGAGGTGATAGAATAGTTTATATGGTTATCTAAAAATATTTATGGCAGATTGAACACCTACTTTGTGACAGGCACCGTCCTCATCTAGAAAGTAGGGATAGGATCTTTAAATTCTAATAACTTTGAAGTCTGTAGTCTCATGCCAACTTTACAGAGAGGCTAGACTTTCAGAGAAGTTACATAAATTGCCCACCTTGTACACCTATGAAGCAGTAGAAACAGAATCCGAGATCAGGCTGGACACCAATCCCCTGACTGCTCCACTAAACTGTGGTGTACCCAAAATGAAGACGGTGGCTCATATATTCACTGCTGTCATTACTCTTATAATCCTGAGTCACAAGAGAGAATCAGTACCTAAGTACACTTAGCTAACTGAAGCAGGAAAAGGTGACAACAGAAAGATGTGGCAAAACTGTGCAACTCTGTCAGCGAACTTAATAGAACAGAATCGAATACTCTAGTTCCCATAACATGGCCTAAAACAGAAATTTTCCAGGCAGTGCATAGATCTCACATTATTATAATTCCTGTGTCATTTTTGCTACTCACCATTGCAAACACGAATCTCCATAAACCAAGGAGTTGTGTCTTCACACATCTCATAAACACTTTCGCCTAACCGGTACCTAGAGACAAAGAGTCATGTCATTTTGCCACCAGGGGACCACTAAGCTAAGCAAGAGTCTGCAAAGCAGACTCGTCACTTTTAGGACAAGAAGCAACAGGAACAAAAATGTAGCCAACATCAGCACAATCCATACACTGCACGGGCCTAATTTCCATGCATGGAAGAATAGCGTGATTGACACTTCCATGAACACGTGACAGAGAAGGACCTTGAGACAAACTCTTACATAGAGCTCACAGTGTACACTTATAAGCCAGGCCTGGTTTAGGCTGAGACAGCCTTCACTCACCCTTCTTTGCAAAAAGGGTTAACATGTGGTCTAATAAACTGATTCCGGGGTTTTGTAAAGAGCTTCTTTCCTGTAGGTTTACATTCTGCCTCTAAGAAAAAAGACTTGGATGAGAAATCGACTCAAGGCAATCTCAGTACAGGCAAAACATCTACATTTGAGACCTGGCACCTTTGCATTTGGGGGCAGTGGGTGTCCACACTCCATCAGGGGTACAATGTATGGATTCTTCTCCCACCAGCACATAGCCGATGTCACAACTATATTTTATGGATGTTCCAGGGTCAAAGTGGACCATGTATCTATCTTCCTTTTGCCCATTTAGGATTTCAGGAGGAGCCTGGCATTCTAAAGAAAAGGAAAAAAACAAACAAAAAAAAAACTCCTTAAGTAAACAACAACAGAAGGAAACTGGGCCAAAGAAATGAACATTAATGCTACAATTCCACTCTGGTAGCAGTTGAATGATACAGAAGATATCTTGCAGTCTAGAATTGGGTCATTTTAGATCAGTGTCTCTCGATCTTTTTTTTTCTTTTCTCCACTGAGACTGCTGCAGATTTGGCTCAGTTCCTACTCGGTGCTGGAACTCCTCTCTGGTCTCTTCCCTTCTTAAAGAATCATCTTGTTTGCTCTTATGGAAGATTCTGATACACTCCCGGGATGGTGGCTTTGATGACTTCCCTTTTAAGAAATCTCTATTAAGACAAACAAGCATTTTCTCCCACTTATTTTTATCCCTAAAGAAATGGGCAACTTAGTGATTCCTAATATTTTTTTCAAGCATATTCCCACAAAATGCAACAAGGGTGGGGGATGGTGCTCAGCAAGTCCTCTATAAAACCCATGTTCACTATATTTAGGATAGCTGAGGACAGTAGAAGCTGGAAAAGGCCCTGCTTAAAGCCCAAAACCACTTCTTCTAATTTTTTAAAAAGATGACTCAGTGACACCTTTTCTGAGTATCGGAACACTCACCCTTTTCGCAGACTGGTGCCGATGGCTCCCACGTGCCTCGGGCATTGCATCGGATTTGCTCGCTGCCCTTCAAGGTGAAGCCAGACAGGCAAGCAAATACCACAGTGTCGTTGTAAGCGTATTGATCTCTCTGTGCAGTTAACAGCTTGCCTCTTGGGATCTGCGGATGTGGACAATGAACCGCAGAAGTAGAAAGTTCACAGCGTGGGGCAGGGCCACTCCAGGTCCCAGTCTTCTGACTATCGGTTGCACAACGGATAATGTTCTCGCCAATAAGGATGAACTTCACTCCTTCCTCTGGGTCCGGGTCACAAGTGTAAGTGACTGTTCTTCCATATGGAATGTTCCCTGAAGAGCTGCCTGTATGTCTTCCATTGACAATAGGGGGAGGCGGTGGGCAAAAAATTTCTAAGGAAATTACAGAGAGAAATGACAAGATCACAGGTGCACTGCAAACAAAGAATGCCTCGGATGCTGCTTAATGCCACTCTCACATCCTAGGACAGAGATATCTGAATCTGTAATGAATCAATCAAGGCAGCTGTTAAAAGTATGCTTTTAAAGCTTCATTCCTGAGTATACCTACTCTGCTGATCCTTTGATTTCTTTCACCAAATATACAATCTCCCTTGATGTACATGGCCTGGCTGCCTACTTAGCAAATCCACGTAGCTTTCAGAGGAGGAAAATCCCAGGAACCCCATTTTACTTGAGGAAGCAGACGACAAGGAGGTAATTGAAGGATGCTTCAGTGAAGACCGTATCCCTTAAAGATCTCTAGGAGTTCTTTGCTCTGTAAGAGTCTTTACGGTAACAGTTGAACTAAAAGCTTTTAGTTAGGCTGAGAATGCAGTGTGCTTTTGGACCTCCAATCAAGGAACAAATCAGAATTTGTTCCTTGCAAACCACAGTTGCCTTACCTACCTTTGCATTCGGGCATTTTGGTCCAAACAGCTTGCTCTCCAGCAATTACACACCGACTAGAAGCTTGGCCTTGTAATCGATACCTGGAGACAGAGGGTTGTCATTCAGAACTATCAGGCAGTTTGTGCTGAAGAACAGCAGCCTCTACCTAAAATCCAAGACAAGACCTAACTGATTTCTATGAGCATTACCTCTCACAATCTCACCCCAGGCTGCCCACAGATGCTCACAGAGGAGCCTTCTGCAAGTTCCACAGTTCACGCCATGCACATGTAACCCAAATAAATGAATTAAGTCTCATAGACCCTCCTGACACTCACCCTTCATCACAGGAAAAGTTCACAGTGACGCCAACCCGAAGATTTGGTGGCGTCTTTATCTGCCCATTAAGCAGTCGTCCTGGAGGTTTGCACTGTGCCTCTAAATAAAGCAAGCCAGAGATGAGAAAAGCATGGCAAGTAACAGAACAGCTCAAATTCTTAAAATAAGTTGTAAATTTTGGGTACCTTTACATGTGGGAGCGACAGCACTCCAGGCTCCCGAAGACAAACAGCGAATGATCTTTTCTCCAAGAAGCAAGTAACCAGGTTCACAGCTGTACGTCACAGACAATCCTGGTGCAATGGGGCCCACATTCTCCCCTGTGTGATGTCCGTTGGGGATCGTGGGAAGCGGTGAACACTCCAGGGGAAAATCTTTACACACGCACACAACACACACATCAGGAAAAAAGCCATCAGATGATGTGTCCTTCACAACCGAGATGTTGGCTTAGGACATAGACCCAAATAAATGACACATGGATGTCTATGGTAACCAGTTGTCATTAACTTTCAATGCAGCCTCTCAAAGATCAGACAGGTGTGGTTTAATTGTATCCATTTTATGCCGTGAATAGTACAATATTTTTCATTTTTAGTTACACTATATGAATTACATTTGCCTTGTGAAAAATTTCAATTACCAAAAAAGTCAATTTTCACCTATATTCTCACTCTATCCTTAAGCCTATTCTCTTTCCAAAAGTAGCAAGCTACCACTTAGAGGGTTATCCTGGCAGACATTAGTAATATGGTTTACCAGAATCCAATACATAATATGTACATACACATACATTGTATGTCTGTGCACCTAACACATATTATTCTATCCCTTGCGCCTTTTACTTGGTAATATGTCTATGATATCTTTCCATGTCAACACATGTAGGTCTACCTAAATCTTTATAAAAGCTTAATTGTTTTCTATAGCCACTCCATTTTGTTACTATCCTAAGATCTACCTCCAAGATTATCTATGTATTAATAGATTGATAAACAGAATCCTGTTTTTAATAATTTAGTAGCTGTTCAGCTCTTTAAGCCACTTAGAATTTATCAATATTGTTCTTTATTAAGAAAACAAATACCTCATTTTGATGGTATAGATTCTTGTCAAATATTGTCAGTTCTTATAATTGTAGAATTGAAATTCGTATTTAGGTTTCAGCAGCAGCATAGACCAAACCAAATGAGAAGGAATGAAGGATTGACAGTCGTTCCTATTTTCAAAGTCATTTGCTTTGAAATTCGATGGCTCAGAAGACGACTTGGGGAAATAGTGAATCACTTCAGAGTGTGTTTACAGAGACCACAGAGAGCAGGGCATCCTCTGGGCCAGACTCTATTAACAGCTATTTATAGATTATTTTTAAATCCGTTGGGCGTATTTGCACTATTGGAGCCCACATTTCTTCTCGTTTGAACAGTAACCTGGACAGGCCAGTTTAAAACCATCCAATTCTCATGGCCCCAACAAACTCTCCCCCCATTCTTGTGAGACTTAGTTCTACTCAATTATTAGGTCTGTTCAATTACATT
Source organism: Avahi laniger (assembly GCA_963575035.1). Lineage (NCBI taxonomy): Eukaryota > Metazoa > Chordata > Mammalia > Primates > Indriidae > Avahi > Avahi laniger. The sequence goes on along the minus strand of CAUYSK010055072.1, from coordinate 3,721 downwards.
TTCCCATTATACTTCAAATTCCTTTGCTCGATTATGTTCTTTGAATGAGTAGTTATATTTCCCCACAACTAAGAAAAAGAAAGCCCAGGAAACCACAGTTTTCACCTTTTCCCGTGCCTCCTCCCTCCTTGCCGTCATTGCACGTTCCTACTGTTCTCCCTTCAGAAGGGTTCAAAACATGCTCTGCACAGAAATGCAAGACCCCGACCTTCCAACTCGGTTTGATTTTCATACTCACCACTCTCACAGGTCGGTAGTGGCGTCGGTCCCCATTTTGCGGTTGTTTGACACCAAACACTTTTGTTTCCTTTCATGGTAAAGTTGGCTTTACAGGCGAATGTCACGGAATCGCCATGTCTGTATGGTGGTCTAGAGTCTTTACTGATATACCCCCCTGGTACGCTGGGCCGAGAGCAAAAAGAGTTTTTATTGTAGTATTCACATATAGGAGCAGCTTTATCCCAGATCGCTTTCACTTGGTCTTTACTTATACAAAAAATATTTTTTTCTCCAATGAGGCGGAAGGTATTCAGACAAGTGTACCTTACAACAGTACCCGGAAGTACGGGTTCAGAGTACTGACTAAGCCGACCATTTTGGATAGGAGGTGGAGGGCCACAAGAAATCCCTGGAAAGTAGAAAAAGAACCATGTAAGCATACTGATCATAACAATAAAAAGATAAAAATTTAGATAAAAGATCCAAACATAGGTCATATCCCTTTTTTAGAAACAAACTTAGACATTTGTCTAATTCATTTCTTACTCATGGTCCCTGCTTATTCCCATGCTCCTAAATTCTCACCTCTCTCTTGATCCTCAGCAAACAAATCCACATAAACCATCTTGATTAAGCAATAACAATGAAACAGAATTTATCCAAAAGTTCTGAGTCTAATCAACTTTAATAATGAAATAGAAGGCAAATTTAGCACATAAAAATAACATATTAATTACATGGTAATTACATGTGGGGAGGTATCATGGACTAAGGAAACTTTTTTCCCAGCTTTATTGAGGTATAATTGGTATACAAAAAACTTTATATAATTAATGTACACCATTTGGTGGGTTTGGAGCAAAAAAACCCTAGTTTTTATAAGTAAAAATTGGAACTTTATAAGTAAAAATCTTATGAATAAAATATTTTCTAGGATAGCATAGGAAACTAAAGTAGACCAGAGATCTTGTAAAAGCTCAGCACATGTATGTTCCTTTAAAATTACTTAAATGAATTTATATAACTATCTTAACCATGAAACCTTTAGGGCCTAGAAAGAAGAAAATATGTTTATTCATTATTCTTCACTATTTTATTCTGTCTATCTAATAGAGTAATATGCCCCCAAAGAGAGCTTCATAAATACTTTCTGATGGTTACTAAATAAAAAGAACTAGTCATTTCAAGACAGATCCCTGTGACTTAAAATAATAATAATGTTATCCTAGGAGATAGATAACAACCACATACTTGAGGATGTACCTGGAAAAGCCATTTTTCTACATATGAGAGTTTCAATGCAGAGATTTATATGCAGAGAGCAAGAAGCTAATTCTTTTTCTAGATCAGATGGTAGTCAAGGCAAAGAAGTGCCTCCCTGTGAAGTCTTCCCAGAATAGCCCTGTATTTAAATATCAAATTTATAAATCTTCTTCTTTTTCAAACAAATCTGAGACCAGTACAGGTGAAATTCAAAGAATAAATGTGAACTAATTGACACAAAGGCATGCATAGAGCTCCCAAGGTGGCAGCCACCACCCCCAGCTTTCTGGGGCCCCACACCGATATTGGAGAAACCACACAGATTGGTTGTGAAATAGCCATCACTGTTGGAACCCAGATGTCACCAGTAGGTCCCCTTGTATTTATTTCCTCAACTCCTTTAATTTTCCCCATTAACACCCACAAACGTTTCCAAGCGCTTACTCGATGCAAGACAGCAAGACTCTCTAGGGAATATCAGAGTTTGACCTCAATGAAGACAAACTTCATGACCTGACACCACTTGTACCAGTTACACCAATAAAGTGGTTTCAAGTATAATTATTGAATGCAAATACGGACAATACTAAATTGTCCTCCACAAGCTGGGAAACCCATTTAAATTTAGAAGACGTAATCAGCAGCAATGATAGAGACTAAGATGGAACCAAGATCTGGAAACAGCAAAAGCAGAAGGGTGCTTTACAGCATGACTTCCCACGTGAAATGAGATGAGAAGCACACTTTCTGGATGAGACATAACAGGAAAGTCTCATGTCTAATAAAGAGACTGGGGGACTCTCTCTTTGGGGACACTAATCCTTATTAATAATGAAATTGCCAAAATCCCAGGTTACAAGAGAATTTTCAGAGATCAGTTTCTCTTCCATATCAGAAAAAGGAAGGTTAGTCCAGGAACCATTGAGTAATATGCATTTTACTTGAGGGTCACTGAACCCTCTTCACGTCTTTCTGTAATCAGACATGAAAATCAGAGTAGGTCATGACCGCATCTAAAACAGAAGATGATGACAAGACATTCACACACACGTTCCTCATACCATGTTAAAAACTAACTGGGCAAGGCAGTTTCCGAGTTCAATGAACAAGGATACATTGAATTCTTTATTTGGGCCCATGGGATTTTACCTGGAATGGCTTAGAAATCCATTGGAAATGAATGGAAAACAATATATAGGATAACAAAAATAAGACTGAAAGTTTGATCAGAAAACAGATAGGAGGAAAATTATCATTGAGATGAGAATTAATATAATCAAATACCTTAAAACTGGGTTTCCTGGCTATTGGATAAGCAAGTTTTGCATGATGATGTGAAAGTTATTAGAACCAAAATGGAATCACTAATGCTATAAAAAGAAACCAAACAAAAACTCTGACAAATTTAGCCAGGGAAGGCCATGAAGAGAGGGTTATCATGCTTGGATGCTTGATAACAAAAACTATCACGAAAGACTACAAAAACCACAACCTTGCACAAAGGCCATCACAACCTTAAATAAAAAATTCTTCAGCAAGAATATGTTTTCAGCAACTGCCTGTCCAACATCAAACTGTTACTGATCTTTGCAACCAAGGATAATTATTTGAAAACAATTATGTAATCCTTCTTGTTTTTTACTATAAAAACCTCTGTCTTCTTTTACTTCCCTAAATACGCACATAGTTTACTGGGGCGCACGTATTCTCATTGCAATGCTCTATTCCCAAATAAATATTTTCTTCTTGTAGAGACCCTCTCTGTCTGTTATTTAGGTTGACAACAGTCATGCATATGAACCAAGGTATCATCCTAAGCACAGGAGATGCATCCTTGAACAAGTATCCCACCCTCATAGAATTTATATTCCAACAGAGCTGTAGTCCCCAACCCCTGGGCCACGAACTGGTACCAGTCAGTGGCCTGTTAGGAACTAGGCCACACAGCAGGGGGTGAATGGTAGGCCAGCAAGTGAAGCTTCATCTGTATTTACAGCCATTCCCCATGGCTTGCATCACAGCCTGAGCTCTGCCTCTCTGTCAGATTAGCGACAGCATTAGATTCTGCATGATGGTGAGTTGTATAATTATTCCATTATATATTACAATGTAATAATAGTAGAAATAAAGTGTACAACAAATGTAATGCACTTGAATCATCCTGGAACCATCCCCCACCCAGGTCCGTGGAAAAATTGTCTTCCATGAAACCAGTCCCTGGTGCCAAAAATGTTGGGGA
>CAUYSK010055071.1:0-87138 GCA_963575035.1 Avahi laniger | reverse complement strand
CCCCCCACCACTAGTCTGTGGAAAAATTATCTTCCATGTAACTGGTCCTTAGTTCTAAAAAGTTTAGGGACCACTTATCTAGGTCATAGTCTCAACTTTGGGATGAATTCCAAGAGCGATTCAGGTTAATATCCCTGCCTTTGCCTGAATTGTCTGGCGACTTAGTGCTGACATGCTTCAGAAAAATAAAATATATACTTGATGTAGTTTAGATATTTGGCTCTCCAAATATAATGCTAACATTTTATCCCCAATGTTGGAAGTGAGGCCCACATTTGGGTCATGGGGGCAGAGTCCTCATGAATGGCTTGGTGTCTTTCTGCGGTGATGACCTCTTGCTCTATCAGTTCACGTGAAAGCTGGTTGTTCAAAAAAGCCTGGCACCTCTTCGTCCCCTCTCTTGCTCCCTCTCTCGCCATGTGACATGCCTGTTCCCCTTGGCCTTCCGCCATAAGTGCAGACATACTTCTTGTACAGCCTGCAGAACCGTGAGCCAGATAAACTTCTTTATAAATTACCCAGCCTCAGATATGTCTTCATAGCAACACAACACAATACTCTACTATGTATGGCTCAAGCTCTGCTGCCTGAGATCATACAGGCATTTCACTGATTGCTGATCTGAGCTGTGTCATCAAGTCTTCTTGGGACTTAACATGAGTCATCGAACTTTAATTTCAGCTTCTTCATTATGAAATGAGGAATGATAAATAGGTTCCAAAACAGTGAAATGTTTTTTTATTTTTATTTTTTAGTCTTATGGATGATGAAGTCTTGATTCCTTGTGGATACCTACCATAGAAGAAATCTATATCTAATTCTTCCAAGTCTTATTTTAGTCAGTAATTTCAAGATTTCCTCCCCAATGCATCTCTCTCTCTCCTTTTTAACCAATGCTGATATCTAGTAGAAAGGTGTTTGTGTCCACATTACTCAAGAAATATCGAATAAATTCCCTGTTCTTTTTTTAGTCATTTCATCTGTCTAATGCAAAAAAACTAGCCTGCACCTTCCTCTCTTCTGCTCCTGAGCAGACCACATGCCTAGAGATGGGGTCAGGTCAACCCAGTTCTTAACTTTGGTTTTGTCACCAACTGTGTGTCCTGTGCACAGTGGGTTCCTGACAAATGTTAAATGTATGTTTTTTAAATTTTCTTGGCCTTCATTTTCTTTTTTGTCAAGTGAGTCAGTGTTTCCCTGTAGCAGATACTATCGATCAGCTAACTCCACAGTCATTTCAAATTCCCTTTTCCTGTCTACTTCCCAGTATAGAATAGAGGCTGGAAAATGACATAAGACTTCTCTCGGCCTGTCTTGCAGTTAGGCTTGGCTTGTGTGATCTAAGGAGCTGTTTGGTGGAGGGGTTCTGGGAAGAGTTATTTGCCCAGATAAAGTGGTAGAGACGTGGGAAGACGGCCTGTTCCCTGCCTTCTGCTTCCTGACCTGAAAGTACTTGTAGGGGACAGAGATGCTTGGAATTGGGACGAACATCTCACTTTGTGTACACAAGTGTAAGGATGAAAAAGTCGATGCTCTGAAGACGGCAGAGCCTGGAGACAGCAAGAGCCTGGGCCCTTGATGACACTGAAGAGCCAGTGCCCCGGTCTAGGGATTGGTGACCCACGGACTTCTTATTATGTGAAGTGATCACATCTTTAGCACTTAAACAAACTTAGGTTTTCTCTGTCTTGCTTAAGTCACATCTTAAGTCATCTTAACCACGACAAAGTGATGATCCATAAAGTCACTTTGCTCTAGGACTCTTTTTCTTAGAGTATTGACTGAATCAAATTTTTCTTGATATTGTATGATTATAGGTGAATTTCCTTTCCTTTCCCGTGTTCTCTAGTAGAGGCGCTAATGAGCAGTGAAATAACAAAGGAGTTGATTCACAGGAGAAAAAAAGTAGGGAATTAAGATTTCTATATAACTCACATTTAGATGCTCAGAAAATAATCATGAGGAAAATACACAGAGGGAGCTGGGATGGCTGGTGGGGGGCGGCAGGGGGCGCGATGTCCATCTCCCTACTCTATTTCCAGAAGACTTAGAAGGCTCTGTGTGAGCAGGAACGTAGTAAGAATTTTAGCAAGTCACTCTCTCCACCCTGCAAGAGAACTTCAGCCTCGGTGAATCCCCTGCCCAAACAATTTTCACGTAATCCAGATGGGCGGCTTCCATATACAGGGTGCAATGGCCAGGGAAGAAAGTCACATCAGAACGCTGGAGAAAAAACATCTGGCTCTGCGCCTGCCCTGTATCTCTAATCCCGGCGTCAGACGACCCTTCACAGAGCTCCGAAAAATGGAATTGTAAAGAGACTGTGGAAGCACCTGTTCAAAGCCATTTTTGAGCCGCCCATGTCGGTCCTGGTTGGTTTCCTCTGGGAGGCAGAGCGTTCAATAGCATCCAGACAGACAGCGTGGGGCTGCTGGGGACAGAATTTGTGCCCCCGCCTCTGTGAAGGCTTCGCTCTATTTCAGTCGCCGTGAATAATGGGGCTTTCCGTAAACACACGTTATGACCATAGATACCAGGTTGACTAATACAACTCTTTGCGCTGGGGGTTCTTTCCACAATCCACCTGACTTGCATACTCAGTGTACATATGTTCAAGCGGTCAAAGCCCTTTTAGGCTTTGGCAAAAAAAAATATATATATATATATATGTATATATATGTGTGTGTGTGTGTGTGTGTGTGTGTGTGTGTGTGTTTGACTTAGGTTTTAGATGAAAAATTTTCAAAATGGATAAAATAGTCTAAGACATTGATAAATTAAAATTACGTTAAGAATATGTTTTTCAACCATCCTGCTCTTTTATTTTTTTTTCTCACGAATCTCACATATACACAGTGGGGCACACACATCAGTCGTCATATTTATCTCAATTTAAAGCGAGAGAAGAAACATAGTAGCTCCCGAGTTCAGTGCAGATGTTAAGAACTTACTCCCAGAGAGGAGACCAGCAGCGGAAGAGGTAATGAAGGACTGATTGGAGCTATTTTGATCACCTCTCTGGACTTGGGTTCCTAATCTGTAAAGTGTGGCAACTGTCCTAAAATTATCTTTACAATGATTCCTTACGGCTGTTACATGCCACCATTCTATTAAGAATTTTCTGAATCAGGCTAAAGCCATTCATTATTTTTTTTTCTAAAAACTTTTTCAGCCCTGAAAATGATTTCAAAGGAACGATTTCCTTGTAACTTTAAAAAGATTTTGAGTAATTGCTTTTTCATCGCAATGTTTTCTTTAGGCAATGTACATCTTCAACAAGCTTTCACTATATTCCTTTGGTACTCAGTTTCTCTTTTAAAATAGTGATGCCTGCCACGGCCTATAATAAGGTAACCATTTTTAGTATGCTACTGAAGCCAAGCTTTCTTTTTTGAATATAGTTTCAAATGCATGTTTCAATGGACATATTATAGTAAAGCCTGCGGATTTGTTTAAAATATAAACACGATGCCAAAATTGTTTTTAGATTTCTCTAGCATAGCATTGTTAATTGGTAGGAAACATTGGAGTTATATGATAATATGTTTACAAAGTACATGTGAACTTATATAGGAGAAGCTGTGAATTCCTTTGTAGAAGACCTTAAAACCCTCAAGAGTGTAAGTAGTGACGATGTTTTAAAAATAAATCCTAGCAGTATGCTAAGTCCTTTATGGAACATGAGAGAAAATTAATTCACAATGATGACAGTGATGGCGAAAGTCACTATCATTAATTGAGTGCCTACTGATGATTATGCCTAGCACTATTTCTGATTTTTATATCAGTAATATGAAGAAAATATTATTTGTCTCATTTTCAGATAAAGAAATTGAGACCAGAAATGTTAGGCAGTAGCACTGGCATTTGAAATCAGGTCTGCCAGATGCCTTCTACTATGCCAGGCTGAAAGGCATTTCTGCTGATTGCTTTTGCAAAAATCATTCATGTACATTAGGAGGCCTGTTGGCCCCAAAACATGGTATGCAAAGTTATAAGATAAGCAATCTGAATGAGAGCCCTATTTTAGTAAAAAAAGAAAATGTTAAAAACAAGAGTAAGGACATGAATAATAATAGCAAACGTGCACAGTGCCACTTTGTATGAGGTAGTGTTCTAAATGCTTTTTGAATATCAACACATTGAAGACTCATAACCTTATGGGATAGGAGCTATCATGATCACCCTGGTTTTACAGATTAAGAAACAGTGACATAGAGAGGTTATGTAGTTTGCTCAAGGTCACCCATCTAGTAAGTGGAAGAGCTGGAATTTGATCTCAGTAAATCTGGCTCCAGAGTCCATGTTATCAACCCACTCACTCTGCTACCTTTGTCTTGTGTTTAAGTTCTATTAGGTTATTAAGTATGAAATGTCCGATTTCTTTAAGTACTAAATTTGACAGTTATATTATCCACTACAGTTTCATGAAACCTGGTCAGTCGATGACAGCAGATGTCTACTGCAACCAATTGTACGAAATGATGAGGATGCTTGCAATAAAGCAGCCAAGACTGGTCAACGGAGACAGGCCAATCCTCTTGCAAGACAATGCTTGATCATGTCACACAAACAACGCTGCTCAAACTACAGAAGCTAGACTTGGAAACTCTCTGTCATCCACTGTGTTCATCAGACCTGGTACCAACTAGCTACCACTTCTTCCAGGCTTTGGACCACATTTTGCAAGGAAAAATATTCAATTCTCAACAAACTGTGGAAAACACCTTTTACAATTTCATTGCCATTTGCTCTCCAGGCTTCTTCGCTGCTGGCATAAACAAGCTGCTGTTAAGATGGCAAAACTGTGTTGATAGTTTAGGTGCATACTTGATTAATTGTACTGCTTCTTGTTAGAGATATAATAAATTACACTTTTGATTCAAAATCAGACATTTTATATGTAATGACCTAATATTTTTAGATATAATCTAATGGCAGGTCCTGCTGAACTTCCTGTAAACCAGGACAAGAAGACATTTGAAGATCCCTTGCGTGTCCATTTTATTCTTGCTTGGAGTGGAAGGAGGAGATACTGCCCCTCCATGGCTAGAAGATTGCCATGTAGCCATACAATGTCTAAGCAACACCATCTGCCTCCTGGGGTGGATTGGGGAGGGTCGCCATGGTAATAACTTCCCTTTCTCCATCCAGTGCCCTCCACATGCTCCCCTACTCAGCCTTAAAACAGGAAATAGGCCGGGCGTGGTGGCTCACGCCTGTAATCCTAGCTCTATCGGAGGCCGAGGCCTGCGGATTGTTTGAGCTCAGGAGTTCAAAACCAGCCTGAGCAAGAGTGAGACCCCGTCTCTACTAAAATTAGAAAGAAATTAATTGGACAACTAAAAATACATAGAAAAAATTATCCGGGCATGGTGGCGCATGCCTGTAGTCCCAGCTACTTGGAAAGCTGAGGCAGAAGGATTGCTTGAGCCCAGGAGTTTGAGGTTGCTGTGAGCTAGGATGACGCCACGGCACTCTAGCCGGGGCAACACAGTGAGACTTTGTCTCAAAAAAAAAACAAAACAGGAAATAATTTCAGTGAGTTTTGTAGTGGTTGTCTTTAGGTGTATATAAGATATTATCCCTCGGCTTTACAGGTTCATTGGCCAAAGAATGAAAGAAAAAGAAAGAAAGAAAGAATATGAAACAATTACACAACATTAGTGGCCAATGTGATGAGGAACCAGCGTGGGCAGCAACTGTCCAGGAGGGCTTCACTGGAGTTGCAGGATTAAACTGGACCTTGAAGAATGATTATTGTTTGGCCAGACCAGCTGGGAAGTGGAGGATGGCCAGAGGTAGAATGGAAGGAGGAGGGCAGAAAGGCTCTGTGACCGGAAGGGTCCCATCTTTTCCACTCCCCGTGTCTATAGTCTTGTGCCCTGCTGTTGCTGAATGCCAACGGTTTAAGCTCCCTAGAGTCCCAGCCCTTCCTTAGGCTCAAAAGATGAATGGCTAGCGTATTCCCATGCACAAAATGGGCGATCTGGACCCCACAGGACATTTGTCTCCTGGAGACTTCTCTATGAAATGAAATTCTGGGAATTCCCTAGGAAATGAAAATTCTGTATTTGAAGAAAGTCAAGGGAGTTGCTACAACATCACCAAACATTGACACAATGCCTGGATGGTTTGATGCCTTAGGCTATTAAAGATCTGTAATTACATAGTGCAAAAACATAAAATTGGACAAGGGCTACAATCTAGTTAGTACATAAGAGCTCAAGATAGCCACATGATTCCTTCACAGAAATGCACGAAGACCAGTACATTTTGCAGATGCATTTTCTCATCTGTAAAATGGGGATAATAACTGTACGTACCTCAACAAGTTGTTGTGAAGATTAAATGAGTTAATATACACAAAGTGCTTAGACCAATCCCTGTTCACTTACATTCATTGAGAAATGCTCTTAGGAGAAGGTGCTAGCTAGTTACAGAAACGACACAGGCCACATACCCTTTTTAGTGTATGTTGAAAGTGGTAAATCTCAGAAATGGGGTCTAGAGGGACAGATTCTTTTTCTGGAGCATAGTGTATGATATTTAGAAGATATGTGATTAATAATAAATAATAAATCTCCATTTCTTTCAGGCTGTAAAATGAGCCTCCTTCTCTAAGAAGTGTCACATAAGCCAGGTGTGGTTCATTTGAGCCTGGTAGGGCATATAAGAAATAGAATTTGTTTTATTTTACACACTTTTTTTTTACAAACTGGTAGCTGTTTAACAAAGCTTTATTATGTTTAATGTGAAGCAAAAGTCAAGCAACGGCTATAAAAAATTATGCCAATATGGTAACTCAGCAGCTCTCATTCTTTTTGAAAATGATCTGCACTTGGTGTGCAGAGGGGTAGATCAGAAGGATTACAAAGGGAACTTCAATTAAACCTGTGACATCTTTTTTTTGAGATAGGGTCTCCCTCTGTTGCCCAGGCTAGAGTGTAGTGGAGTGATCACAGTTCACTGCAGCCTTGAATGCCTGGCTCAGCCTCCGGAGTAGCTGGTAGCTGGGACTACAGGCGTATGCCATCTTGCTCGGTTATTTATTTATTTATTTTCTGTAGAGATGGGGTCTTGCTATTGTCTGGGCTGGTCTTGAATTCCTGGCCTCAAGAGAGCCTCCTACTTTGGCCTCCCAAAGTGCTAGCACTACAAGCATAGCCTATAATGTTTTATTTCTTAAAACAAAAGAGCAAAAAGACATTTGTTAAATCTGGGCACTATTAGATTTATTTCCTTTATTATTCTGCATGTTTGAAATTTTTTATTTTCTGTCTAAAGAGATGTAGCCTCCAGCTCATTTTCTTCTCACTGTGTAACCAATTTTGTACCATATTCCTTCCCTACCCCCACTTTGGTTTCATGAATCTCTCCATCCCTACTAGAAACAGTAAAGTGTTTTGCATCTTTCTTTTGGGGATTTCCACTTGAGCCTGACCAATTTCGGTAAATGTTAACCCCGTTTTTCCTTTCATCTCAGCCAGCCCACTTGGTAACAACTATTCACAGGGCTCCATTCTGAGGGTGAGATGTCTGCACTCCAGTGTCACAGCAGACATACAGAGCCTAGTAAAAATGAAATTTCAAGGGTAGTGATGAGTGTCCACATTAGGGACAATAGTGGTTAGAAGTGTTGTGAAGGCAGGAGATGAGGGAAATGTCACAAAAAGCCAGAGGGCTGGTGAGGGGGGCACTTGGCAGCCAGTTCCAGGCCCACCCCCTGTTGCCTTGGTGATGGGAAACAAGCAAAGAGGCAATGTGCTGATTGAATAAGAGCTCATCGGATGGCTTGTTAGCCTAGCTGGCCTCCTGTCTGGTGCTGACTTGAATCAACATACAACTTGAGCTTATTGGTTTCTGCAGAGGAACGAGGTCCCTTGAGTTGCACAGATTGTAGAGAGGGCTCTACTGTTCTGGCAAATCTGTAGCTAGCATTGAGCTCAGTACATTGTGGGTCCTGCCAAATGCCTGTTAACTGACTAGATGGCTGTTTTAGTCCATTTTTGTGCTGCAGTAACAGAACAACACAGAGTGATGATTTATAATAAACAGAAATTTATAGGCTCATGGTTCTAGAGGCTGGGAAGTCCAAGACTGAGGGGCTGGCATTTGGTGAGAGCCTTCATTCTGCATCATCCCATATCAAAGGAGTGAACAGCAGGCGGGAGAGGGAGTGAGAGAAGTGTGCAAAAAGGGGCTGAACTTATCCTTTTATAAGAAATCCACTCCCTGCAGATAAAGGCATTAATCCATTCCTAAGGGCAGAGCCCTCATGGCCTAATCACCTCTCAAAGGACTCATCTCTTAATACTGTTACAATGACAATTAAAATTTCAACATGAGTTTGAGAGGAAACAAACATTCAAACTATAGCATTGTCAAAGCTGATGCCACTCATAAATACTAAAATTAATAGTAGCCTTTTGGTACCTATAGATTAATAGGTGTCCCTGTTTCCACCTTGTTGTAGAGTGGCTAGGGGCTGTGCTCCCTGGCTGAAATGTTAGGGCATGTCAAAGCACACTCTAAAGCTTGTCCTTCCCCCCCTCGCCAGGTCACTTTTCCCTTGGGTTCTCATGGTGAATCCTTTTTAACATGTAAGGTCCTAAAAGAGAGGGCCCATGTGTTCTGAAGCTCTTGTATACCCTTCCAGGACCTATGCATTTCCAACAAAAGTCATTTGATGAGTTTCAGTTGGTTGGCAGATACAAAAAACAGCTGTGATTTCCAGAGAGAGAATTCTATGATTGCTGAAATCTGTTATCTTTGACTCTGTCTTTGCCTTTTATCTTTTCCTTGGGATAACAGGCTTCACGGTTTTGCATTTTACAGTCAAATAAACTAATTAAGGATTACCTTTTGGCTATTTTGTCACCTCAGTGCACTCCATTTGAGTTGTTCCCTTCAAATAGTATGCTTCCAATACTTTAATTATGAATTCCAAAAGGCATCTTAAACTTGTTTGAGAAAGAAAGTTGAAAAGGACATTTTTGAAAATGTACAAATTGTTACTCCTTGATCTACTCTTTTATTTAATAAAAATGTAAGGAGCCAGCAGGGTGCAATGGCTCACGCTTGTAATCTGAGCACTTTGGGTGGTTGAGGTGGGAGGATCCCTTGAAGCCAGGAGTTCAAGACCAGCCTGGGCAATAGTGTGACCCCGGTCTCTACAAAAAATTAAAAAATTAACCAGATGTGGTGGTTTGCACCTGTAGTCCTAGCTACTAGGGAGGCTGAGGCAGGAGGATCACTTTGAGCCCAGGAGTTGCAGGCTGCCGTGAGCTATGATCTGGAGCCACTGCACTCCAGCCTGAGTGACAGAGTGAGATTCTGTCACACACATACACACAAAAACTAAGGAGCCACTCTCCAGCTGATCCTGGGTCAGTTGCTTACCCATCTCTCTCCCTCAGTTTCTTCCTGTGCAAAACAGAGCCAGAAATAGTACTTATCTCATAGGGTGCCACGGGGATTACAGGCTTAACATAAAAAACGTTAAGAACATGACCATCGGTTGGGAAGATGTTGACTGTGAACAGATGTTAAATAATACCACAGAGTTGAGTTGCCAAGTGAGTGTATGGAAGGATGGCAAATGCTCTGGAGCAGTTAGTTCTCCAGTGCAAGCCCTTCTCTGTAGCTCACAAGTGACTTCTCCACGCAGTCCTGTCCTTGTTCTACTCTCAGACCAGGTGGAGCCTCCTGCAGAGCTTCCATTGGCTGGATTCCCACCTTACCTAAAGATCCCGTCTGCTCCCAGTTCTGCCAAAGCCAGCAGTGTTCCTGGCCAAGCCCTGAGCTTCGAGGCTGCTGGTGGCCACTTTCCCCTCAACCAGCACCAATCTTCCTACTCTAAGAAAAGTGCATCTTCCTCCCATTCTGATATAGGGCTTGTCTAGTGAGAAAGTCCCTCCCTGGGTTTCCAGAGGCAAAATTCTTACTTGTGGCAAAGGACAATCAGCTTTGACATTAGCTGGGAAGTAAGCCCCTCTATAGTCTAAATTTTTTTAATGTAAATTTATGTTAGTCTTTTTCTCTTGCTCTTATCTTTGAGGTTGCCAATTTTAGTACACCTACAGTTTGCCCTTTAAGCCCCAAATCAATTTTAAACTTTTTTTCCTTTGCTTAGTTAGTCATTTTATCCCTATGGTATTCCTAAACATATTCTCAGTAATCACTAATGCTTACCCCAGGGCGCTCTGCACTAATATATATATTTTTTTGCTTGCCATAATGCAGTTTCTGTCACCTCCTTAAAGTTACAAAATGAACTAGCCTTGTTTAGGATTTTTGGAATGACAGATGTTAGGTGAGCTTCTTATCACCGGGTGGCACTGGAAAGGTAAAGTGAATGACAGGTACAATCTAAAAATTAAATGGTTGTGGCACTTGTCTTTTCACCAGAGTGCAGCAAGAGTACATGGTGTTTCCCATGGAGTCTTACCGTCAGGCAAAGGCATAGATCTGTCACTCAAGCACTGGATGGCTGTGATACAAGCGGCAGTCTTCCAGCATCTTAATTTAAATAGGCAAAATGAGCTAATTCCTGCCCCAGCCGTAGCCATCCAGAATACAGATAATGTACACATCCCTGACTCCGGGAACTGGAAGGAGGCCATCCTGGGAGCGGGGACTGACCTCCCTCCGCCCCCAAATATGGGCAAACTCTGGTTAAAACAAACATCAAGGGCAAAGAAGTCTTGAAAAGGAAATGAGCTGAGAAGTATGGGCAAAGCTGCCTGGGAGGGAGCTAGGTGGTGGCAGCCAACATGTGAGTCGTTCTTTCTTTCTTTCTTTCAGAGCCTCCATGGGAGGTCTGGACTCAGGGTACTCAATTTCCACATATTTTGACAGGGTGTGTCAGTTCCAAGGCATAGAGCAGAGCTTCGGCCCTGGGGGAGACTGAGCTCATTAAGTATTCCAGCGTGCACATTGGAAAGCCCACAGATGATTTGCATGCCTGATGACTGTGCTTGGGTCCCACTGCCCCAGCCCGCCAAGCCCTTCCTGATCTGTCCCATTTCTGGTCCCCTCCAGTATCTGCTCTGAATCGCATACCTCTGCTCTAGTTATTCACAGTCCCAGCCCTGGAAGTGACTGCGGTCAAGTGGGCTTAGCTGTTGTATGTAGGCGCGTGTGTACAAATCACTGCTCCCCAACCAGATTATAAAGTCATTGAGTGCAGGCAGTGTTCCTATTAGTCTCTGTATTTCTGAAGTGCCTAACAGGATGCCTAGGGAAGTGGAAGCAGAGTTCCAGCATTAATCCCTGGCTCCCAGGTAAGACATCTTGAATGAGGGACTCAGAAAGAATAGAGAGGCTCTTTGTTTTCAGGGGGACAGTCTTCTCAGTGCCACCCTGCCTGAAAGGTATTCTTTCCAAAGCCACCGTGCTGGGAAAATGGCCTCTCAATATGCCAAGAGATGATTGTCTGCGATGAATGCTTCCCAAGGGTCAGGCCATGCTGAACATGGGACATGGGGCATATGAGAGGGGTGGTCCGATCAGAAATATTCATGGCCAGTAAAATCCACTGGTCAGTGTGACCACAAGCCTCAAGGGAACTCAGCGCTGCCCAGTGATCCTACATAATTGTTAGTGAACTCACTTTCCCATTCTCTTAAATACCCATTTTACACCTTTTCTCCTCAAACCATCAATATCTCCTCCTCCTTCCTTACTCTTAGCTGATGACCTTGCTTCTTATTTCTCACTAAGAAAGTAGGAGTCACTGGACGAGGCCCTCGGTCGCTCCCATCACCTTACCCACCCAACCCCTCCCTCTGCTGCCTCTTTCCCGTCTGCCCTCTTGTAACTGCGGGTGAACCGGCTATGCTCATATCGAAGGCCGACCCTGCTCTCCTTCATGACTGGCCTCCTTCTCTTTCCCACATTGCTATTTTTTCCTTCTTTTCTGGATCATTCCCATCGGCCTGCAAATCAAAACAAAAGCAAACCTTCCTTGATCCCATGTCCCCTTCCAGCTATCTCCTCAGTTTTCTCCTTCTTTTTATAGCAGAACATTCAAAAGAGACACCTTTCATCCTTGAGTCTGTTTCCTTTCCTCCCTTTCTTTCTCTTGAACCCATGTAAACACCACCCCACCAAACAGCTCCCTCAGAGTCACTGATGAGCTCCATGTTGCTCAACACAGTGATAAACTCTCAGCGCTGTCTGACGCCCACGTGCTTGATCACTCCCTATTTTTGGAAACACTTTCTTCACTTAGGCATTGGGACCCTTCTGAATCCCTTCCTACCTTACCCAGTGTCTTTTGCTGGGTCCTGTGGACCCTAGATGATGGTCAGCCCCAGAGCCCAGTCATTGGATTTCTTCATCTCCATTGTCACTCACTCTCAAGATAATCTCATCCACTTCCATGACTTCAGGTGCCATTTACAGACTGAATATCCCTTAATTTATAGCTCACTCTGCTCCAAACTCCTAAGCTGAAAACCCATCACTTACTTGTCTTCTTCACTTGGATATAAAAGAAGCATCTCAAAGGAATATTTACAAAAACAAACTCCTGACATCTCACCGCCTTCATACTTTAGTCCAAGCTGCCATCATCTCTCGCCCATACAATTGGAATCGCCCATTAATGGTTTTCCTTGCTTTCACTTTTGTCCCTCTACAGTGTATTCTCCATAAAGCAACCAGAGTGATCCTTTAAAAATAAATTCAGATTATGCTATTCCTCTGTCTAAACTCTCTAACTTCTTTCCATTTCTTGTAGAATAAATTCTGAAGTCGTTACCATGGTCTACATTGCCCTACTTGTTCTGGCCCTCTGCTGCCACTCTGATCTCATTTCCTGCCCCTGTCCTGTTCTCACTCTACTCCAGGCACCCTGGACCTCTCGTAGTCCTTTAAACACTCTAAGAAAACTCTCACTATGATATTTTTGCGTTTTCTCTTCCCTCTGCCCGGAGTGCCCTTCCCTGACATCCAGGGACTTACTCCCTACTTCCTTTGTGTTTCTGCTCAAATGTCATCGTTTTGGAGATGTCTTCCCTGACTACCATCCACTTGATGGTAGTCATTCCCTCATTCCCTCATTCCCTCTCACTCCTGACCCGTACCCTGCTTTATTTGGGTGTGTATGTGTGTATATATATATATGTTATAGCCCTTATCATTTGACATTTGTATGGAATAGGATCCTGGTAGGAAACAGAAGACACATTCACTGGGGTAATTTGATGAAGAGACTATTTTCAAGGATGTGGGCAGAATTAAGAGAACAAACCTGGGATGGGGAAACACTCAGGGTCTGGCAGTAATAGGGAGCTATTTTAAAGAAAGTGAGGTGGCCCCAAAGGGACAAGGGAAGGGAGCCGATACTGGGTCCCAGAGAGAGCTGTAGCCATGGTGGAGGGGACTTTCATCAGGAGATGTGGCCTTGGGTAGAAGAATATGGTCGCTGCCAAACAACCTCCTGGCAGAGGGAGCACCAGGGGAATAAATACCCTCATCTCTTCCTCATTCTGACCTCCCATCTCCTGCTGGTGTCCCTCATTGGCCAAACCTAACCAGAAACCAGAGATCAAGAAAGCCCAAGTGACACGATAGATGGGGACTGGCCTCCAGGCACAGAGCAACGTGGAAAAGGGTGGGAATGGATGTGGAGCAGCAAAGAGAGACTGCTCAGCACACGTTATCTATCTGTTTATTTGTTGATGGTCTTTTTCCCTCACTAGATTGTAAGTCCCATGGAAGTAGGAACTAAAACAGTGTCAGGTACAAAGAAGGTCCTCTTTAAACATTTTTTTTTTTAGACAGGGCCTTGCTTTGTGGCCCAGACTGGAGTGCAGTGGTATCATCATAGCTGACTGTAACCTCAAACTTCTGGGCTCAAGCGATTGTCCTGCCTCAGCCTCCTGAGTAGCTAGGACCATAGGCGCATGCCGTCATGCCTGGCAATCCACAAACATTTTTAAAGTGAATGATGAGTGTCATGTGGGCACATAGTGAGGTGGGCAGCAAGGTGAGAAGGAGAGATGAGTTCTGTAAGATCACGACCCTGAGACCATGTGGCTGAGGGCTGGGAGTCACTTGGAGAAGTGGGAAATCTGACAGCCACCGTCAAGGGCAAATGGTCAAAAATGGACACAAAGCACAGCCCGGAGTAGCATCACAAAGGAAACAGCCAAGTACAGCATTCTGTAGGACACAAATGTGCTGAGGCTGTAAGAAGCCTCCAGCTGCGGCAGCAACAGTTATAGCAGAAAAAATTTGCAGGCAAAAGAAGAATGTTCTTGCATTATAATCACCAGAAATAAAGAAAAAAACCCAAAAACACAGAGGGACCCTGAGAGCCCTGTAGTCATCCAGGAAGATTAGCATAAAAAGTAAGAAGCAGATAAACTGGTTCCTATTCATGGCATACCCAAGGTTGGGGTGGACAGGGTCCCCCTCATTTCTGTGGGCTTGGTGCAACAGCAGCTAGTAGGCAGACCTTTGCCATTTCCACATCAGAAAATCTAATTATATCTATGTTTTGTGATTTTTAAAAAAATTCTCTGGAAGATTTCACTGGGAAATAGAGGAAGTACTTTACATTGCAGATTACCTAATGAATGACTGCAAATATGGTCATCAGACTTGTTTGTTTGCCCAGATCCATTTCTCCTCCACCTCTCGCACCTTTTCCGCCAAGTATCTCAGCTTCCAGCCTGTATACTTACTCAGTCTGCAACACAGAGGGAGGGCAGTTTTGGAAACATCTATTATTGCCAGAAAAGACCCCTTGGGGGTCCCACTCCCAAACTCCAAGGAGCAAAGAAAATATTTCTTCCAAGCTCTCACACGGTTTTTATGACAAGGGGACCATCAGTTCAATTTTCTCCAACTCATGACATACATATGACAAAGTTATGTAGGCCAGTAGGTTATTAAACAACCTATGCGTAGGCCATTCATCCTCTTCCTGTGTTCTCTCTCATCTCATTCATATTGTTGCTTCTTAAATCTCAAGTTAAAGACGCCCCTCAGATGCTGTCAATCAGACATCCCAAACTGTGTACACTCAACTACCACCCAGCAGTGATGTCTGTGCCCAGGCAGGACAGCCCTGTTTGAGGCCACTGGGCTGCCTGTTCCACAAGTGCTGCTATAGCTCAGGCACCAGCTGTGTTGCGTGGGAACAAGCTGGGGGCTGATAAGGAGAGCAAGAGGCACTGCCTTGTAAAAGCCTTCAGCCTCTCTTCAATACCAGTGTGGAAGTGAAAGATTAAGCATCAAAATGCATGGTGGAGACAGGACAGGCAATGCTGGGGAAGGGAGGTGGCAGGTGCATAAGAAGGGTTAGGTTGGAAAAGTCTCTTGAAACACGGTGGGTGCCCAGGGGTACAAGATGCAGTTTCCATGAGAGGCCATGGTGCGAGGTGAAGGTGCATTTAGCCTGCTGGGGAGACATCTAAATCCTCTGAGTTACTAAAGAGCTTGTGGTGCTCACTGGGCAGAGAGAAGCATTGGTTCATGTCTTTGAACGAATGCAGCATAAGCGAGTCACAGGGCAGAGGGAAGGCCCACCTGGCTGAAGTTGTGAGCAGCAGAAGTCTAGCTGAGGGCCGGCTGGCAGGAAGAAGGCAGTCGATGGGGGGCTGGGGAGGCACACTGGCTGGAAAGAAGCACATCATCATCCTGTCCTGCCCTTGTGTGGCCTGCACAGTGGTGTCTCATCTGACCTGAGGGCCACGACCCTGAGAGGCAGCATGCATACAAATTTGGATAAAGCCATTCTTTTTCTAAAGATTTCCTTAAAACTCCAATCATTCTCAAGTTTTGTGATCTTTAAAAAAAGACTTTACTGTAGAGTTCGTGCTTTTATTCATGCCCTTTGATATGCATGCACCTCCTTTCAACAAATTCACCACGGCCAAGCGCTCCAGAGCGTATGGCCAACCTTCACAGTCCCTACATCTGGCTTGCCCTTTGGGTCCGCACTGAATCAAAATAATCCCAGAGTTGAATCAGTGAGGGTGAGGTGGATGGGGGAACCCTGGCTGGTGTAAAGTCCCGGGGGGACCCGCAGGTGTGGGTCTCCTCTGGTCGGCAGACATTCCCAAGAACTGACTCCATTCTCTAGATTCAAGGATGAAGGATGGAGGAAGGTTCCCATCTGTATGAGCTCCAGGAGCTGGGATGTCCCAGGGAGTTACCCTGGGGAGGAAAGCAGAATAATCAGTCTGAAGTTGAATGGACCCCCTTAAACAGAGACTGCAATGGTCTAAATGTTCATGCCCCCACCCAATCGTGTGTTGAAATCTTCACCCGCAAGGTGAAGGTATTAGGAGGTGGGGCCTTTGGGAGCTGATTAGGCCATGGGGGCAGAGCCCTCATGGATGAGTTAGTGCCCTTATAAAAGAGGTCTGAGAGAGACCCCTCACCCTCTCCACCATTTGAGGGCAGAGTGAGAAGACTGCTGTCTATGAACCAGGAAGCAGGCCCTCACCAGACACATCGATCTGCCTTCCCAGCCTTCAGAACTGTGACAGATAAATTTGTGCTGTTTGTAAGCTACCCAATCAATGGCATTTTGTTATAGCAGCAGGAACAGACTAAGACAGAGACATACTCTAGATTCCCACGGGCCAGGCGGTGAAATGGCAGAGCAGCACATGGGATGGCGCAGACCATCGATGGGTGAATTCGGGGAAGCTGGATTCCACTAAGATGCAGCACTTTTTATTTCTCAAAGCACTGGATAACTGGGATTTTGATCTGGGAGGCAGATTCTCATCGACTGAGTTTCAGCAGACTCCCTTGGACTCTTGGGAGTTTTCAAGGCAGCAAGCGGCTGGGTGGGCACTCAGTAGACGGAGCTGACTGTGGGAAGCTTCCCAGCTCTGCCCTGCACACAACTGCTCCGCACAGCTGCCGGCAAAGGAACAAAATAATTAGACACCAAAAGGCCCCCTTATGGCTTGAAATTCTCTTTGCCTCCTGGTCTGACACAGCCCCCACTGGTATGTGGTGCTTTGGGGCATGGTTCTTTGAGTTTCTGCCTCATTCAAGATGCCTTTGAAGCTAGACTCAGCATAAGCCAGGCCGGGACAGTGGGCAGGTTGGTGCTTGATATCCATTCCTGTTTACAAAGGCTGCCTAAAAAAGGAAAGCTAATTGTGGAGTCCCAATATCCAGGTGACATGATTGCTGCCACACATTGCCTCCTTGGGCACGGAGGTGCTGGGTGGTCTCCTGTTCTTAGTTCTTTCTTTACCTTCCCAATTCCCGTAGGCTGTCCTCCTTCCGGCCTCCCTTCCTTCTTTCCCCACTTCCTTTCTTTTTTCCTTTTCCTTGCCCATATATTTTATATCAGGCCCGATCTTGTCTCTCCCCCAGATCTGACCAGCGTAGGCAAACCCTTCACCATACCCAGCTGCCGATTTCGGATGCAGAGTGGGGAGATAAAAAACTGTCAAGAGGGGAAGATGGATGGCCACAGAGAGATGGGGGAGCTGCGATTTGCTCAGGCACTGCCTGCCGCTTGCCTGGCTTATAATTAGAGGCGTAAGAAATACGTTTTCCCTCCCAGATTCGAACTCTGTTTTCCCTTTTCACAAAGCCATCTGAATCCCGTCTTTAGTGTGATTTTGTGCTGTTTTGCTGACAGTTCCACAATAGCCGCCAACTTAGGGACTGCTACTAGAAGGCAGATACCCCTGCCAGAGAAAATGCATCCCCGAACCTGACATCTGGGTCTTGCAGCTGGAGGGAAGGAGGAGACAAAAAAGACGCAGTCCTGAGTGTCATCAAAGGCAGTTGATGGTGCCAAGTGAGTATGGAAATTACATACAGTGCAGATGCCATTTTCAACATCAGACGAATAATGCAGCTATTTAGGAAAAACAAAGATGTGCTTAGAAATTGATCATCCGTGTACGTGCAATGAAAATGTTCATAGCTTCCAGGGCGTGACAGGGACGCTCATTTCCAAATGATTCGCATTCTTTTCTCACTGTATTCTGAAAGAGTAAGACTGAAGTAGTCAGATTACTCCTCCTTTATGAAAACAGGAGGGAAGAAGTAACTTGAAATTAAGCTTTACGAACGTACTGTATGTGGGTATTTCAGTTGTTCTGATTTATGCCAGCTTTTCCTCTAGGCAGCATTTGAGATTGCTTTGTGTGACAGACAAGGGAATATGAAAGCAGGAAAGTACACCCAGTTATCTACAGGCCACGATCCATCACAAAGAATCAGTTCATTGTGCTGAGATTTGAGGGAGGAGCAGCGGTGAGAGAGGAAATTGGAAATGCTAATGAGCACGAAAGCTCCTTGCCCCTCTTTCCTTTCTGTCCTCTTCTGCGTTAGATCTGTTCAAGATTAGACGCCCCGGATGCTTGCCCAGAGTCACAGCTATTCAGGTTAGGGACACTGTACAGATTTGCTTTCTGTTTATGCAGAGTGAATGTTGGAGGAAGTGTGGGGTGACTACCAGCTCCAGGCACAGCAACAAGTATTTTGGAAAAGGGCTCTATTACCTTTTATTGTTGGCAAAACACACATGGTCAGGAGAGAGGCATTTTCTCTGCAAAATTGTTTTTGCCAAGGGGAAGACTGCGGGGAGACAGGAGTCCTCTCATCTAAAAGATGAGTTAAAATGGGGAATCTCATGCTTTTACTGGAACAGCAAGTGGGTTTAAGTGGTTCTTGTTTTTAGCTACTCCTTGATGTTTAAAGGAAAACGTTGTTTGACCTTGGAAGTCAAAATGAGGTTCCAGAACTTCTGAGTGCTAAGCTCTTAGCATCTTCAGTGGTAGCTCTAGAGTTTCTTCAGAGGAGGGCTAAGAGGTGGAAATCTCTTAGAATAGTGGTGGCTGGTGGACTTGGCTTGAGACTGTGTTTATGTACAGCACCCTGTTGTTACTTAGATTGGACAATTATTTGTAGTGATTTAGAGAACTGTTAGAGCTAAAGCCCCCTAAGCTCCCTCTTGACACCGCCTCTGGTCTTGTCCTGAGCCTGTGTTTCTTGATGTGGGCACCACTGGAATTTTGGAATGGGCCATTCTTCTTCACGTGGAACTGTGTGTGTGCTGCAGGACTTTCAACCTCCCTGGCCCTGCTCACTAAGTGCCAGGAAACAGGACATGACAACCGAAAAAAATCACCCCACACTTCCCAATGCCTTGCTGAGAAGCATTAAGTCTATTTCAACTCTCAGACAGATAATTTTTTTTAGAGTGCATTTAGGTGAAAAATGAATGAACATATGTATAAACAAGCAAAGTCACTGGGGAGATGGGGTTATCTGCAACAGTGGCTCTAGTTTTCCTCCTCATTTTGATACCGTTCACATGCACAACACTTGCCTATTGGTAACGGCGCACATTAAAAACAGTTGTTTTTAATTTGTTTAGGACGAGGGTGGGGATGCAGTTTGAAAAAGTCCTTCCTTAAATGCAGCACCCATAGGAGGCCATACTCACCCCCTACCTATGGTTGAATGTCGCTGGTCAATAGAAAGTGCACTGGACTACAGGGCCGTTTGTCATGAAATAGCTGTTATATTATGCACGCTGTTTAACCCCTTTATGCCTCAACTACTTCATCGACAAGATGGGATAATAATCATGTTCTACCTTACCTCACAGGATAGCGAGCACAAACCATAAATACAAGTACTTTGAGGAGTTAAAGGCATGATAGATAAATGGTGCAACTGCTATGGAAAACAATATGAAGGCTCCTCATAGGATCCAGCAATCCAACTTCTGGGTATATATCCAAAAGAATGGAAAGCAGGGTATCAAAGAGATATTTGCACATCCATGTTCGTAGCACCACTATTCACAATAGCCAAGAGGTAGAAGCAACCCAAGTAACCATCTGTAAATGAATGGATAAACAAAATGTTAATGGACAAGCAAAATGTGGTATACACACACAATGAAATATTATCCAGCCTTAAAAAAGGAAGGAAATCCTGTCACATGCTACAATATGGATGAACCTTAAGGACATTCTCCTAAGTGAAATAAGCCAAGCATCAAAAGACAGATACCATATTCTTCGACTTATATAAGGCACCTGGAGTAGCCAAACTCAAAGAGATAAAAAGTAGAATGGTGGTTACCAGGGTCTGGGGGAGGGGGAAAGGGAAAAAGTTATTGTTTAATGAGTGCAGAGTTTCATATATACACGATGGAAATGTTCGGGAGATCCACTTCACAACAATGCGAATACACGTAATGGTACTGAACTTTACACTTAAAAAATGGCTAAGATGGTAAATTTTATGTTAAGTGGGATTTTTTTTTTTTTACTACAATGAAAAAAAAAAGCATGATAGAAACAGAATTGTTATTAATCATAGACCAGAGGCTGGAGGAACAGGAGTACCTCCACATTTCCCAGGGTGGACAAGTTACATCAGTGAATCCTTCCATTACTCCTCTGGGACACTTTTATAGAGGAATACAAAAAGTATGAAGCAGGGAAGTAATTAATTTAGAAAACTAGTTCCTAAAATGAAAAATACACTAAAATTGCCTAAGGAATTAAAAAAAATACACAGGTCAGGGGTCCTGACTGCAAATAACAGAATGACTGTTATTAACAACTATTATCATTAGTTGTATTACTCAGGATTCTCCAGAAACACAGAACCAATAGGATGTGTGTGTGTATATATATATATATATATTTGTGGAAAGATATTTATTTTAAGAAATTGGCTTACACGATTATGGAGGCCGGGAAGTCCAAAACTTGTAGGGTGAACTGGCAGGCTGGAGACCCAGAGAAGAGCCCATGCTCGAGTCCGAAAGCCATCAGGCTGAAGAACCAGGAAAGAGCCTATGCATCAGTTCAAGTCCATAGGCCTTCTGCTGCAAAGTTTCCTCTTGCTTGGGGGAGGTCAGTCTTTTGTTCTAATCATGCCTTCAACTAATTGGATGAAACCCACCCACATTTTGGAGGGCAATATATTTTCATCAAAGTCCACCAATTTAAATGTAAATCTCACCCAAAAACATGCTCATAGAAACATCCAGAATAATGTTTGACTAAATATCTGGGCACTGTAGCCCAGCTCAATTGGCACATAAAATTCACCATCATATTAGCTTAAGCAGAAATTACTGGAAGCATATCAAAGACCTCCCCTGATCCCGAAAAAGACTGAAGAACCAGATTGGAACACGGGCAGGTACAGACATAGCTCATTTCAGGCCTAACTAGTAAGGCTACGATGGCCACTGCCACAGCTCCTGGGCATTGAACACAGAACCTGCTGCACTGCTTCTGGCACCGATGTCACTGATGTCAATGAATTCAGAACCAAAGTCCTGAGGAGGAGCATCCAGGTGGCTGAGCCTAGTCCATATCCTATAGCTGCCAGAGGGCAGGATGAGCGCCTGGCATTTTCAGTGTTGTGCTGGGAGGCAGGCCCTACTTGTCACCAAGTCACACAATGGAGAATTTCTCAAGCACAGGAATGGACTCAAGTATTGGGCAGTCAAAAAAATGACAAAGGTCCACTACACAGATTTCCACTGCTGAACCAATAGAATGTGAGGGAGGAGGGCAGGCATGCAATTGCAAAATTCTCTCCCGGGTAACTCTTAGTCACTTCCCCTTCACCTCCATTCCCATTATGGTGTATCTTGCTGTTTTAGAAATGATGTGTTTGACAATTATTATATTCCGTTTTCTTATATCCAGATGACTGTGAGACCATCATCAGGGGACTGGGCTAACGGTGGGAAAAGCTGCCTAATTCTGACTATACCTTTATTTCTGGTGTGGCCTGGAAGAGGATGCTCTCAGGGCCAAGGATCTGAGGCCAACTCTAGATATCTTAATCGTTTTATTGGGAATGTTTCAGAGCTTACAGAACCATGTGTAAGTGTGGGTTTGGGTGTGGGCAGCTGGACTGGTTGGGCTTGGTGGGGCTGCAGGACTCTGGTGTGGATCCCACTACCATGAGAAGATTCAAATCATCTTTCCTTAGTCAATATTTAACGGTTTTGAGCCTGCTCAGGTCACTTGTCTGTGTCTTGATTCCTGAGGGTGGCAAGAGAGGGAACATCTGGCCTCAGACTCTCCCTTTCCATAAGATTATACACAAGAGGGAAATCTCTCCAAGAAGAAAAGGAAACCAGATGTTGTACAATAAAATTCAAACAAGCAAAATGACATAAGACACACTCACACTTACACACAAATGTCCATAACTACTCTTCCGGCAAACAGAGCAGTGAGTGAGCCTGTTTATATTTTGCATTGGCCTCTTTGAACCTACAGTGCCCTGTTTCACCACCTACCTCGACAACGTAGAATCCAAATGACCTAATCCTGTCTCTTCTACTGGTTCCTGTTCTTCCTCTTGTTTCCTGCGGTTGTCATTAATACTTCCATTTCTATCCCTTTCGGATGTGTGATTGGATTATACTTTCTTATCCTCTTGGGTCTAAGGGGGGACATATGTTTTATTTTGTCCAATAAAAAGCAAATGGAAGTGACATCTGTGTGTGGAAGCTCGAAGAGCCTGTGCCTGGTCGTGCCACATGCACGTCTCCCTGACGTGGTTGGTGATCACACGAGCACACGTGGAGGTGAGATGGTGCCTCCGTTAGTCCAGGTTCCTGAGGGATTACAGTGAGTGAAGCCACCAGCCAACTTTCATGGACAGGAATCAGGGCAAGAAATAAATCTTTATTGCCATTAAGGTGTTAGTGTTTTTTTTTTTTTTACTGGAACATGAATTAGACCATTCTAATTGATGTAGCCGACATATTCCTTTCCACCATCTCCAGTTGAACTTTTCCAAGATCTTAGATCTACTTCTCTGTCCCTCAAACACTGTAACCTTCTTACAACTTTTACCTCCATCACTAGAGTGCGCCCTGCCTCAGACCCCCACTTCCAGTTTCCACTTGGATGCCTCTATATTTTCAAATTGTACAGAATTAAACTCCTCAGAGTTAATCCCTTGTGCAAGTTCTCTTTCTCTCCATCTATGATGTCAATATCAACTTTCTAGCCACTGAGTTCTAAATCTGAGAGAGCTCTTCGACTAACTCTCTGCTTTCACTCCCACTTCTGATTAGTCACCAAAGCTCTATCATCTTCATTTGTGAGGTCTTTTGAGTTCATCTTTACTGCTACCACCTACCACTTCCCCGGCTCCTTTACAGCTAGGGAGAGGGCATGTGAATCAATCCACTATATTTGTTACTGGGGCTGCCATAGAAAAATACTACAGACTGGGTGGCTTAAATGGAAATTTATTTTCTCACAGTTCTGGAGGCTGGAAGTCCAAGATCAAGGTGCCAGCAGAGTTGATTTCATCTGAGGCCTCTCTGCTTAGTTTGCAGGTGGCCACTTTCCTACTGTGTCTTCACATGGCCTTTTCTCTGTGCACATGCACCTCTGGTGTCTCTTCCTCTTCTTATGACACCAATCGTATTGGATTAGGACCCCCCACCCTAATGACCTCATCTAACCTTAATTACTTCTTCAAAGGCCCTATCTCCAAATACAGTCACATTGGTGGTTGGGGCTTCCACAGATACATTTTAGTGTGGGGACACAATTCAGTCCATAGCAGTCCACTAATCAGCCATCCTGGGGCCAGGCTTTCACTCAGGAACTAGTGAGGAAAGGATACCATGCCAGCAATAAGGGCCGAAGCCAGGGTCATATAGCTCCTGCTTCAGAAGTTACAATGCCATTGGTAGTAGCAGAGATCAGTATAAATTTGAGTTCCAGGCTCAAAAGTTATTCAGAACTGGTACAAAAGTGGCAGTGCAAACTGAAATGCCTGGTAGTTGGTGGTAGCAGTCATGATTTTCTCATCAGACCAATTCTGCAGTGAGGGGGGCATTATTTCTAGAACTTTGGCTTCAAGTGTGTTCTCCAAACTTCTTAACTATTCTATTTTGCCTTGTATATGAGATGCTTATGGTACATGAGTAAAATAATATGGTTCTTGTACCTTATTTGGTATAAATAATTATTTATTCAATATGACTTTAACATCGTGAACATATCTATAGAAAATGTTATGTTCCTAAATTTTATACCTATTAAAATAATAGTGATTCAGATACTTTCAAGAATATGAATACATTTTTATGATTCATGTCAGAAATGACTTGAGCGAGTTGCAGAGGCTGGGCCTCCCATATCCTTTAAATAAACTCCCTTTCTACCTGATCACTTAGGGTCAGCTTTGACTGCCTGAAATTAGAGACCTCAATGCCCAGATTATGGCAACAGGCTACCAACCAGCTGTCTATACTACAGTTTCTCTTAAAAACCATTGTCAAACACATATTCCTAAAATTCTGCCTTCATCATGTCCATCTCTGTCCACCAATTCTTAGGGAACCTTGGATATTAGTATTTTAGCTTTATGGCTTCTCAGCTGCAAGTGTCACCAATTCAAACTTGCATAAGATAAAAGATCATTTATTGACTGACATAGCTATGAAGTCCAAAGGGGTCAATAAAACTTTAGGCATTCAGGCATGGCTGCATTCAGGGGCTCAAATTATGTCCTTAGGGCTGTGTCTTTCTTCATCTCCCAACTCTCTTCACATGGCAGCAAAGATAGACCCTGGCTACTTACTTGATCTTTGAAGCAGAAAGATGGTTTCTCTCTCTCTTCAACAGAACTTTGCATGCTGATTGGTCCTGCTTGAGTTACTTGCTGTTCATTGGACCAGTCAGTGTTCAGAGGGATGGGGTTCTAGTGACCCAGGCCAGGCTGTGTGCCAGGTGCCAAGATGGGAGAGGTGGGCACAGTTCCTCTAGGTCAAGGAGAACCAATTCCCCAAAGGGGGGAAAAAGTCTCAGTAGAATAATTTCAGAAATACACCTGCTTTTGGGGATAGTGTACTCTCCACAGCCCCCAAATCACACTGGCTGTTTTCCTGTGCCAGTGGGAGACAGGCTCTGGTGTTTTAGACACTAAAGATGACCTTGGGCTTTCCCAGAAAGAAGCTGCTCTGTGTCTGAGGGAAACAAGCTTCCTCTGAAAGCCAGTGAAGATTGTCCTCCTGGGCCACCCGCTGTGTGCTGCATCTCTGCGTTTCCCCCTAGGTCACTGCTTTTGAAGTTAGCTTAATTCACTTTGCTCTAGTGCTAGGAGCATCACCAACCCCACTTTCCACTCACAGCCCTGCAGGAGGCCCTATATGTGGTCATTTGACAGCTCACTCCCTGCATCCAGGGAGAATTGGGCCCATTGTTTCAGGGGGCTTCCTTTAGGCTAATCTGAGTGTGAAAGAACCCATTTAAAGAGGTATGATGAATAAAGACAAAATAAAGATCCAACTCAGGCACAATCAAAAGCTGATTGTTAACAGGAGAGATGTTCTTCAAAGCCTTTATCAGGAGCAAGGGAGACATATCTTGCAGCAGGCTGTGGAGAAAGTAGGCGGGTCTGGGGCATTCATTTGAAGTTCTGCACAGATGACTGCTGGCCTGGCAGCTGGGCTCAGAATTATCAGTAAGTCTCTTGGGTTAAGTGGGCAGCGCTTGTAGATAAAAGTCTGGGAAAAATAACAAGTCATCCAGTAGAAGCTACTGTTTATTGGAGAAGCCCTCCAAACCCTCCTGTCCTTGCGCTCACTTTCAAAAAAGAACCACATGCTTCAAATTAGAGAGGCTCTTTCCTAATCCTGGATCCCTGATTTAGGAAATTGAGCCACCCTGGTGTCTTATAAACCATGCATCTACTTTTCAGATGATGAACAAATGCACAGAGGCATTAGCTTCCTTAAACCAACACTAGAATAGGGGTATGATGGTGCTTCCAGGGCTGGTCTCTCTAATGCCTGCTATTAACGATAATAGGTAACATTTATTCAATGCTTACCATATATCATATAGGGACAGTGTCCATATGATCTCATTTGATCTTCGCCACACCCTAGAGTCTTATTATCCTCCTTTTACAGATGTAGGAACTGAGCCCCTGAGAAGTTCATGTAATTCACTTCAGGTTTCACAGCTAATATATAAAAGAGCTGGGAGATGAATCTTTATGGCTTGCTATATCCAAGGCCTGTTAATTGTTTATCATACTATCATTCCATTAATAACTAGACCCAACAAGAATATCATCTACTTTTTCCTTAAAAGATGGAATGGCAGTATTCTTTTTTTAAACTTCAGTCCTAGATGGAAAGACTGAGGCACACAGAGCTTGAAGTGACTCACCTGGAACTATGATGGTTCACGGAATGAACTGACCACGAGGGATGGATTTTTTGTCTTATTGTAAAACACAAACTGTGAGTCAAACACCAACAGATTTAAGGACGTGGCGGTGGTGGCGGAAGAAAGAGTCATTCAGAATCCAGAATTACTTAGATATCCATCTGAGTTAATAATGCATGCAATGATTCCTATCAGCATACAGATGTGTCTTAACATCACTCCTTAAAGGAACAATGACTACAAACTGTGCTGCACAAAACAGTAGCTACTTGTTACATGTAGCTATTTAAATTTAAATTAATTAAAATTAAATAAAATAAAAAATTCAGGTCCTTAGTCCTACCAGCCACTTTTCAAGTGCACAATAGCAGATACAGCGCATTTGCTTCAAATTTACTGCAAATTAGAGAAGAAAGTTCTACTGGATGGTGCTGCTGCAAAAGTCCCTTGACCCACGCTCTGTGTGACTGCCCTATTTCTCTGCTGTGCTTCACAACAAAACTTGAAAGAGACAGCACTACTTAGTATTTCTACTTCTACACCCCCCTTTCTCTCCTCAATCCACTCCATTCAGGCTTTTCGTATCAACCACTTCCCTGAACTCTCTTCTTTCAGTGTCCTTAACAATCCTCATTCTGCCAAAGCCCATGGTCAATGTCCTCACCTTGATCATCCTCTCAGCTGTGTTGTATGTTGTTGCCACATCCTCCTTTTTCAAACACTTTCTTCCCTGAGCTTCTGGAAGACCACGCCGTCTTGGTTCTCCTCCTCCCTAGGTGAGACACGTGGCAGTCTCCTTTATTCCCTTCTTCTCCCTACAAGGGCTCTCAATTCTGGGGTCCCTGGGGCTTCGTCCTCGGACTGCCTTCCTCAGGTATTTACGTTCTCTGTGGCTGATCCCAATATCCAGAAAGTAGAAAGCATAGCACACAGCTTCAAGGGTTAAAGCCTCCGATGGCTTTCCACCACAAGCAGAATAAAATCCAAGGTGCCTGCTGGTGTGGCCTTCAGGGTCCCACATGAGTTAGATCTTTCAATGGCTGTTCCTTGTCATCATTTGGATCTTAACTCAGAAAAGCCATTCTTGACCACTCTAGATACAGCAGCTCTCTTCACCATGCACTAATATATCTTATCCTATTTTATTTAATTATAACATTTATCACTAACTGAACTTTCCTCCTTTATTTATGTTTTGTGGTCTGTTTTCTGACATTAGCATATAAGCTCTTTTTGGGTAGAACCTTTGTCTGTCTGTATCCTCAGTACCTGCCACAATGTTTGGAACCTCCATTAAAGCTTCTTGACCCCAAATATTTGCTAACTGATCATTTGGACAGGAGTCAGAGCGGGGATATTAGAACTACAGCTGACTCCCTCCAGACTCATCAGAGGAGAGGAAGAGCCAATTATAGTTATTGGGAAGATGAGGACAGTATAGCTGGAAATGGAAGCTTCATTGAATGCCCTTTTTGCCCTCAGCCACATGTTTTAAACTAATTTCTTTTGTGTTTTGTGACTCTACCTATACCTTAAGAATGTCGATTTCCCTTAATCCTTTTTTGCTGATTTATTCTTAAATATATTAACCCAACATCAGTATGACCATTTACAAACCATTCTTGGGTCTTAGTTTTCCCATCCATAAAGTGATTTGGATTTTGGTAGGTGACTCCTAAACTTGTTTTCAGTATTATATTCTTAATTATCTGATGTCACTTCAAAGAACCTCAGGCTATATTCTTTCAGGAAAGCAATTTAACAATAATGTGTAAAAGACTAAAAATAATTTCACCTCTAGAACTTTATCCTAAAGAAACAGAAATTTGAACAGAGATTTATTCACAACTGTTAATCTTAAACTTATTAATACTTAAAAATTCAGAGACAACATAAATAATCAACATTAAGGAAGGCTAAATATATTAGAATGCTTACATATGTTTGAATATTATAATGTCAGAATATATTGGAATATAAATTTCAAGAACCACTAGAAATGAAGATTTCAAAAAATATGATAATAAGGAAAAATGTTTACAGTCCAGTGTTAAATCATCTATAATCTCAATCTATAGAACATATAGAAGAAAAGCTGGAGGAAGTACATCAAAATATATCTTGTAATTATCTCTGGTTCATGAAATTAGTCATGTTAAAATTTTAAATATTTATCATTATTTTCCAAGTAATCTTCAGTGAATACATAATACTTTTTGCAGTCAGTGACTTACACTTTTGGGCAGGAATGGGTTCCAGTGTTATGAGTTTGGAGACAGAAGTCTCGGGTTTAGTACAATTTAGTTCAACAAATATTTATCAAACACCGTGTATGAGTCAGACACTGTGCCATGACCTGAGGACAAGGCAGGGAGAGGCAGGGACTGGCTTAGGGGACAGGTTGAAGGCTGAAAGTCCACCCTGGAGGTACTTGCAGGGCACGAGGGAGCATGAGCAAGAGGAAGAGGGTGTTTGGGGAGAGGAATTCCCGGGACACAGAGTTTCAGAGAGAGTGCCCTGAAGGTAAACGGGGTCCCACTTACTTGCCTGTGACCTTGGACCAGTCATTTAACCTCTCAGCCTCTCAGCTCTCCATCTGTAACATGGAAATAACACCACTGTCTCTCTCTACTAAACCAGGTTGTGATTTTTGAGAAAATCTCATATCGAGAAAACATATTGAAATGCTTTTGGCACCTGAGACCTGCTATCAGAGGCTTATGGACTTAGCCTACTAACCAGGGGAAGAGGGGGTGGTGGAGAAGCCTCGATTTAATGATTAACAGAGCAGGCCTGGGGCCAAGCGGATGACAATCTGCTTGTATCTTGGGTGAGGTTGTCCCTTCTCCCCTTCTCACAGCTATTTTGTGTTCTGTTATTGCTCAAAGGAAGTGCAAAAAAGCTGAGATGGGATAAAGTGGGGCTCTGTGGGAGATTCCCAGCTTCCACATTGTAGTGCTCCCTCTACTCCCCACCCCGTGACCTTCTAAAATTGTCATGTTTGATCACCCAGAGGAAATTGTGCTGCAATTCAGGACCCACATCCCTATTGTTTTAAAATGAACAAGCCCCGGTGCTGCCTGGAGTTAGACTGGGGGAGTCGCAGGGCTGGTAGCATTGCTGTTCAGTTTGCGGCTGTTTCTGCTGGGTACTATCGTGTCAGCGGCATCCCTCATTGGTCCCAGTCCTCGGGTCATCACACATTTCAGAACAAGGAGAAAAAGCTGCAGCTGCTCCTTACATAGCTGGATCTTAAAACCGGTCAGAAAGATCTGTGTACTCACAAAGGCATTGTCACCAGAGATGGAATCTGCTAGTTCCTTAAAATACACAGGCGGTCTGCCTCTTCTGGCTCTTCTTTTGGGTTGGTGCTGGCTCTCTCCTGGGGATCCTTGTACAGAAGAATTGGTTCATTCTCATTTTCTCTCTTTCCCTCTGCCCTTTCTCCTTTTCATCTCCTCTCTTCTCTTCCCTGCCTTTCATTTATTCACTTGCAGCAAATATTTACCGAGAACCTACTGTGCATCTGGCATTATGTAAGACACTGTGGGGAAAACAAAGTGAAATGGCACGGAAAGTTTTAGATAAATAGTATGGAACTTGTGGAGAGCTGCGACTACTAGGCAAAACGACCGGCTTAGGCTTCATGGGGGTCTTTCAGGTAAGGCTTCATGGAAAAGGGTTCTTCTCAGCTCAGATTTACAGCAGAGTTAGAACCTTGACAAGCAAAGAGAAAGTGCATTTGACGCAGAGGGAGCAGCACAAACGAGGGTGTGGAAGTGGAGACAATGGAATGTGTCCCAAGTAGAGTGGAAGGAGAAGGACTAGAGCAGACAGAAGCCCCCACCTGCCTTCGTGTCTCCTGTCTCTGTTGAGGGATGGATAAAACCTTGCTGGGCCGTGAGAATTTCGTTTCCTAAAGTAAGACCTTCCTCTCCCCCAGTTCTGAAGGAGTAATCTCTGTATGGCCGGGCTCTTCCAAAACTTTTACCCCGCTAGCTGAAGAATTTTGGCCTAAAAGACAAAGGCAACACAAATAACTGAAGAGTTCAAAGAGAGTCTTTCCTTTTAAGTTATGGAAAGCATTAACATCATCATTGGCAACACCCTGGTTTTTATGAGCCTGCTTTTTGTATGTGACATTAAATAAAACCATTTTGTAATGGCAGTCCCAGACCTGGAGAAGCTTCACTGTACATGTCCACAAGGCAACAAATGCCTTTGGGACAGGGCCTGGGTTTTATTTATTCTTGTAACTCTACAGTGGTGCATCATAAGACTTTGATGACCAACAACACTAATGTGAGTAAACATGTAAGGACATGTGTTCTGCATAACCTGGGAATCAGAATTAAGTGGTAGCGGCTCCATTTTCCAGAAAAACACATTGAGACAAAGCACATGAAGAGCTTCGCTCAGCTTTTCTGCCAGAATTTGGCAAATTTCTCTTCCGAGTTTGGGCCCCCGTGGCGGGCTCTGCACGGCCTTGGCAGAGCAGGGGCCTGTCGTGTCTGCCACATGGCTGCTCCCCTGCAGGGCCGAAGGATGAGGCCATTTGGAGACAATCACCTTCTGTCTCTGGGCTCTGACATCTGGGAGGTGGGCAACCAACAGGCCTTGGCCAGGCCTCCTGGCCCTTGGGCTTGCCGCATGTTTGTTGGAAGTCGTTTTTCAGGAGAAAGCCACAGCAGCAAAGGTCACCTTCTGGACAAATAATTCTGGTCTACGGGCACCAGATGCAATTGGGAGTTGGAAGCAATGAACGAACGAACAAATGACTGTGTCTTAAAAGAAAATAGGATTTCGACAGAACTGTGGCTCAATAGGATTGGCACTCAGTAGAGCAGTGACTGAGGGTGGCTTGGTTAGAATCCAATTTCAGTAATTAGTTCTATTCACAATAAGGCGTGTTAATAGGTCCCATGTTGAGCAGGCAGAATCCCCTGCCTCAGGTGCCAAGTGCCAATTAATGAAATCAACATTTATGTCCCACAGGTAAACATCCATTCTGCCTCCATTCTCTTAGAGCTGTAGGCAGGCATTTCTCCCAGTAGGAGCTTGGTTGTAGATAATAGATCGTAAGCTCCAAGAAGACAGGGGTCATGTCTGCTTTGTTCACCATTGTATTCTCCGTTCCTGCTTTACCCGCAGACACCTGTGTTAGATTGCGAAACTCCCGAGAATTATTCCCCTTCCCCTCTGCTTCCCCTTTGCAATATGACTTCGTACTTTCTGCCCTTGTGACTTGCTTTGGCCATACAATGTGCTAGAAGCTACACGGTGTCAGTTCTGGGCCTGGACTGCGAGAGGCCTTGCACCTTTCTGCTTGCCTTCTTGGACCCAGTGGAGGCTCCAAGCCTGGGCTGGACGGCTGCAGGGTGACAGACACAAGGCCTAGTCACCCTCATGGCCAGCCGACCCCCAGAAGTACAGCTGCCTAGACGACTAGCTGACCGCAGATACATGAGTGAGCCTAGCTGAGACCGGAATTGTCCAGGTGGGTTTATCCTAAAGAAATGGTGATTGTTTTAGGCTACTAAGTTGGGGTGGTTTGCTGTGCTATGAAAGCTAACTGATTAAGCACACAATGTATATTTCCTGTGAGATGGATGAATTATTGATCAGATGTCACCCGGTTGTAAATAGCCTACTCAGATACTCTCTTTTATATTATTGTTTTTTTTTTTCCCCTAACACTTACCACAAGCAGAAATTGTCTTTTTTGCTTATCAGTTTGCTTATTTATTTCCTATCTCTCTTTCCATTATGTAAGCTCAGTGAGGATAGGAGATCTTGTCTTTCTTACTCGCCTTTAAATTCCTATGACTTAGGATAGTTCTTGGCACGTCGTGGGTTCTCAATAAATATTTATTGAATGACAGAGTGAATTAATTTCATTAATATTATTTATAGTGAGGCTAGCTGAGCAAAGTGCTTGAGAAGTACCTATCACATATATTGATTGGCTAAGGTGCCCTTGGTTCTTTGTGTACTTTCCTTAATTCCTTTCTTCATAAACTAGTACTTACCGAAGGCTGACGGGTGAAAATAAAGGACCCTACATTTGTCATTTGTGGAGATACTGTTTTCCTTTTTTTCTTTCTTTTTAGAGATGGTGTCTCACTATGTTGCTCACTCTGGTCTGGAACTCCTAGACTCAAGTGATCCTCGCATCTCAGCTTCCTGAGTAGCTGGAACTACGGGCATGCACCACCACACCTGGAGAGACATTGTTATATTTCCTTTCTTCTACCATGGTTCTCAGTTCCCTATTTCTCCCTCCCCAATAATGTTTAGTCGTCTGCATTTATATGAGGAAAACTTTTGATTTACTTGGATTTTCTCCATTAAAAACACCACCACCACCAACGTCAACACCATCATCAACAACGACAGCAGCAGCAACAACAAAGCTTTGTTTCTAAGATTTCCTTTCTCTTCTTCCCCTGCCCTTACCTCAGATATTTATCTTGGCTTCTTAGTATTTACCTTCAATATTTTCTTTATTTATTGATGTTTGTTTTCTATCTTAGATCTACGTAGACAGAAAAGGGACACAGAAAACGATGGAGGCAAGATTTGTACTTCAAAATCAGAATTCTATTTATTCACTTGTTAGTCAATAATAAGACTGGAAAACACTCTTTTCTAATGAGACCTACACCAAATGAAATCTTTCTCTTATTTCTCACCGACTATCATGAATGAGCTGATCTCTAGGTTTTACAAGAAAGAAAATGCATAATTAACATTTTATTACACAGCTTCATTGTGAAAAAATATAGCACAGTAAGTGAGTATCTGTGGACTCAGGTTGGAGCCTTATTGTAAAATGACCACACACATGATAGCTCTCCTTTTGCCTTTATGGTCAGGGACTCCAGCTTCTAAACACAGGTTAGAATCAAGAGATGCCCCTAGATTTTCCTGGAAAGTTTTTGCACTATTCGTATCTGTCACCCTTCACCTCCAGAGCTGAAAAAAATTTAAGTCAAAGTAATAGACGACTTTTAGTGTGGACATTTCAGACATTTTAGGTGTTGTCACAGATGATTATCATCACTTTTACTTTGGGAGGGAGGTGAGGAGGTGGAGAGAACCTTCCTTTTCACCGTTCAGATTTTCCCTTCCAGGTACCTGCAGACCTGGCTCCTCCTCAAGCCTGGCTCTGACCATGAGCCTCACACGTCATATGTGACATAAAACTTGTGGCTGGCAGAGTGCCTGGCACTCAGAAAACCTGGTATGGAGGTCTTCGGCTGGGTCGGTTAAAGCCCTCAATTGGGCGTGCTGGTTCTGTTGGCAATTCATGGCTTGCCTAGCGTCTTTCTTTTCTCCTTTCCTCACGGCACTTGCTCATCAAGTTTGTCTTCTTAGTCTGTCTCTAGGGCTGTGTTCAGGGCTTTCAAATCAGCTCACCCGGGCGCTGACTTCAAGGGGTGAGTGAGAAGAAAGGAACCCAGGGGAAGGCCACCTGCACCTCTTCCTGCCATTGACATCTTCAAAAGGGATTTATCAAGCTGACTTGTGCCTGATCTCCCCTGGAGTCTAAATTTATTGCTGAGAAATCTCAGACCTTAATGGGTATCCAAATGTTTTGGATTCATTTGCAGAGGACCTTAATGGCAATTCAAATGTTTGAAGACAGTGTTCCACATGTTCTGCATAAGAAATGCTTTTATGCAATTACTACCCGATATTGTGGGTTTATAAATTGAGAGCATTTGACTTAACACTTGCTGAACCAATTTTTATAAAGATCTCATCCCAGACAGTCAACGTAGGTGGCGTTTTAAAGCTCTTCTTTTCCTCCGGACGGCACACCGGCATCAGCTGCACGTCTGCCCACGCTAGTGCCCTGACCCTTGCTTGTGCGGAGCCAGGACATCAGTTCCTGGAAAATCCAAGGAGAGGGATCAAAATGCGGATGACAGGAAGCTCAGCAGGAGGATATTAACACTAATTAGAATACTTTTTCCTGAACACAGATAATGATGGCTTTCTTTGTTCAGCATCCTGAGTAAATCCCCTCACTACAGATTTCCAGACTCTGAACAGAGTCTGAGCATCTGGATGGAACTGCTGTTCTGGGCGAATTAGCCATTCCAATTAGAGAAAGTGGGGAGTCGCCTCTGCGTCTCCCTTCCCCCATCATCTGCCATAACTGGATTTCAGGGAGGCTTATGGAGCCGTTCCTAGAAGGAAGAAGCATTAACTATGACATGACCTATTAAGCACGTGAGAAGTTATGAGCTCAGGCAGGGTAGGGACACCCTGAAGTATTTTAAATTGACACTTAATTTTTTTTCTCACTACATGGGCTCTGTGCTGAATTAATTTCATTTTTATCTGGCTTTTAAATATAAGTTTATGGACAGCAGCTGAGGTCCTGCTTAGGGTCTTTATGATTTGGGATTAAGATGCTTAAGTGCCGGGGCAACTCATTAGTGTGTACACACTAGCCACTTGTGCGTAGTCGGTGGAGGAAAGACACCAAGGGAGAAGGATTAGGGGTGGGGAGAACAAAGGAAAAATAGGTCACCATTTTCAGATAATAATAATAAAGGTTATAATCATTACTATGAAATTAGTATTATTTGCCTGGAACAATTAAACGGCCTCCTTTAAAAGTTAAAGATTGAATGCTACCCCAAGTATAGAAG
This sequence comes from Avahi laniger, assembly GCA_963575035.1. Taxonomy (NCBI): domain Eukaryota; kingdom Metazoa; phylum Chordata; class Mammalia; order Primates; family Indriidae; genus Avahi; species Avahi laniger. The sequence continues at coordinate 52,289 of CAUYSK010055071.1, read as the reverse complement.
AGTAAGCGTCTTGGTCACAATTTAAATTCATTCTGAAAGTAAGTATATATACCTAATATAAATTTTAAACTTTGGGTTTTTAAAAATTTTAAGAAAACAATGAAACATACAGGCAACAGTCTGTCACCTAAAACCCCATTCCAGCTAGTTAGATTCGTGCTTGCTGGGAAGGGCTAAGTGGATATTAAGGCCAGTAACCTTGAGCCCGAACAAAATCTCACATCCAAATGCTTCCATGGCAGACACACTCCTTCCCACCGTCGCCAAGGATGAGGTGTCAAAGTGGGTAAATCTCAGGATGCCCTTTCCTTGGCACACTCCTTGCTGTGGCTGTCTCCTGCTGGAGCGGCCCCGTGGGGAGTTAGTCATTTACAGCCGCGGAGCACAAGGAGTTCTTATAATGCAGCTCCTTTTGCAAGGGTTTGGGCCAGCCTACTCCGAACTTTTGGACAAAAGTGTGAGTGGAAGCTGCAGCCCACCCTGTTCTGTCCACTCCCTGCTCCGTGCCATAACTCAAGGGCCTTCTTCTTCCTTGGAAATCGGGACACCCCAGCAGCACATCCAAGTTCCCTTTTCCTCCCCACCCCAAATAGCTGTGCCTTGACTGTCCTTGGGCCTAAGAACGTGCATATACGCGATATGCTCTGTCCTCAGGAGGAAGAGCTAGGGAAGAGGCCCCTGAGACCCAGGCAGTAGACTTATGAGGTCCTGGGTACTGACAGCATGGTCTAGAATACCTGAGGCACAGATTCTGTGTGGGCATTTCCTTGCGATCCCATGGACTCCTCCCCAGTGAGGCCCTCCACCAAGCAGGGAGCCCCAGAAGCCCAGGAGTCAGGGTGGTACTGGGTTTGAGAGTTACCACGCTGTTAGCTTCTTGTCTGTTTTCTGTGAACTGTGCAGCTGGGTCAGTATAAAGACAACCACACAGTTTGAGAATAGCTTCTTAAAGTGCTCATAAGGATTACCACGAAAGGAGATCCCTTGATCCTTCCTTGGAAGCTTTCCAGGGTTTGGTAAATTCTCGCATCTCTGAGCTGCACGCACAACAGTGGTCCTTCTGTAGTACTGAAAACAAATACCGGGAGGATTAAAAGCTGGTTAAGAGCATCTTTGTTCCACAGCAAACATTTATTAATACTTATAAGTCATCATATGGCTTATAATGAGATGATTGAAATACCTCAGTGAGACTCATAGAGAACTATTTGAATTAGAGGAGAAGAGCTGGATAACTCCAAAAAGTTAAATATAATTGATTCCTCAATATGGTTTACTCTAAATGTGGCACAATTTTCAGCATATGAGTGGAGTGGTTGTGGCGAGGCAGATCACAGTTAGTTAATGCAGGTGAACTTGCTTTTATTAACGAAGTCAAGATGGGGCTTTATTTTATTTCTGTGCACATGCTTCAAGGTTCCTCGCAAAATTGGCACATAGCTGGATACCTGGAAGAGAGACATTGATGCAGACTCCGGCTTCTGTATCTACAGAGTTCCCGAGGCAGGACTTTGTCTTGTTCATGATCACAGAGCTGACACGTACCAGGGGCCTAACAGGTGCTTGATGGGGAACTGAAGGAACTGAAGCTAAGGGCTGGTGAGTGAAAAGTGCACTTAGTGGGGCCACAGCGTTTCAGTGGTGCTCATTGGTGAAGATGGTGATTGAATGTTAACTTGCATTCTGTTTAAATACAGAGAAAATATTTTCACGTTTTCTTTGACTTTAGACTTTTCATGTGTAAGTGGGAGATTTGAATCAGATAATCTCAAAGGACCTTTTACATCTAAAATTTACATCCCATTTGTTGTACCTAGAAAGTATTACATTTGTCCCTGCGTCATAAGCATTGGGTACCCATTAGCTTGGGTACCTGGCTAACTCTAGTAGGTTGCTGGGGATATGAAATATATGTCATGTGGTCTCCATCCTTAGGAGTTAGAGGGAAAAAATAATGTGAAATACAATGAGAGAACCGTTTAGTGGTCAACTCTGGGCTCTAAGAGTCACAGACGGCTTCAGGAGTGGGAAGCCTTGAAGAATGGGGAGAACTTGGGTAACTAGACAATGGGGAGAAATATCAATCTAGGTTGAAGAAAGAGTCTGATCAAAGGTGGGAAACAGTTAACATGTTCAGGGACTCTGAGGATGTGGACATTATTTTAGAGCAGGAAGCAGAGAGAAATATGTTTGGATAGACAGGCTGAAAACGGATTCTAAACACTTCGATGGAAAGTAGCAAAGCTTGGACTGGCCCTAGAGACCCGCCGTCAGCGTCCACATCCTCGTCTTACTAAGTGTCTCACTAGCATGTTACACAGAGAGCCATCCTTCTAGAAATTCTCTCCGTGCTTCCTTCCACAGGACCCTGTGTTTTCTGGCTTTCCGTCTACTTCACGGGTTTCTCAGTCTCCTTTGCAAGTGCATACTCCTCAGCCCAACCTCTCAGTGTTCGAGGTGCTCAGGATTTAGTCCTTGGCCCTCTGCTTTTTCTGCTGTACTTGGTTTAATTTAGACACTCTGAAATACCTTCTACATGGAGAAAACTCTCAGATTCTTAACTCTGGCCTCTTTCTTCCCCTTGAGCTTCTTAGACTCATATTTCCATCCACCTGCCTTACGTTTCCACTGAGATATCCCACAGGACCCTCCCACTCACATACTTGTCATTGTCACTTGCCTACTGATCACTCTCTAGTGTGGCTGAGGCTGCTGGTTCTCCACCCGCATCCTTTCTACTCTCTGCCGTTAGTAAAAGAACTTGCCAATTTTGGCTTGGCATGTGTCTGCCCAGCCAAGGGCCTCAGTTCATGCCTCCATTTCTGTTGGTGTGGCTATGTGACTAGGCTCTGACCAATGAGATGTCAACAGATGTGATATGGGCCACTTTCAGGGCCCCTAAAACAGTGCTCTCCCTGATGGCTGGGATGCAGTTGGAAGGGCAGAAGCCTAACACAGCTAACTGAGATCCAAAGACAGAAACCTTGCGCTTAGGATGGCAGCAAATCTGTTTTACCAGTTCTGGACTCTCTACCTATGGCTTATGATGCAAGAGAGAAATGTTTTCATCTTCTTTGAGCCACTGAACTTTGGGACCAGTCTGAATAGTGGCTTAGATTGTACCCCTAAGTAATACACCCCACCTTCCCATCTCAGCGAATGGCGTCTCCCTCCAATCTCTCAAGCCAGAAAGCTATCGATACCCCATCTTCTTCTTCAGATCCAATTTATCAGTACGTCCTGTCAGGGGTACCTACAAAGTAGAATAAATTTCAGATCCACCCACAACCCAAATTCGTGCACTTCTACTGCATTACCTCCTAACTGGTCACCTCATTTTTTAAAAAAATTATTTTTAATTATAATGGGTACATAATAGTTGTATATCTTTATGGAGTACATGTGGTGTTTTGATATGGGCATACAATGTCAATTAATCAAATCCAGGTAATTGGGGTATCCATCGTCTCAGGCATTTATCATTTCTTTGTGCTAGGAACATTCCGATTCCATTCTTTTTGTTATTTTAAAGTGTAACTTAACTTACTGATCAGAGTCACTTTGTTGTGCTATCAAATACTGTTCATTCTATCTATCTAACTATATTTTTGCACCCGTTAACCAACCCCCTTTTATCTGCCTTCCCCATTCATTTTGGCTTTGACTGCATATGATCCTTCTCCTGACTACAGCCAGAGACAGTTTTAAAAACTTAAATGCATCATATCATGTTCCTGTTTAAAACCTCTCAGTGTCTTCTTATTCCATTAAGATAAACAGCCAAATGTCCTGAACTTGGTCCTCTATGATCCCGGCTTCGCTTTCTTCCCCACTCTCATTCCAGGTCACTTTCCCCTTGGTCACCAGTCTTCAGCCACCATGGCCTTCTTTCCATTTCAGTTCCGCAAACATCCCAAACTCTCTCCCATCCGCAGCCTCCGCTCACACGTTGTCTCTGCTTTTCCACATCTGCTACTTATCCTTCTGGCATCAGCTTGTCCCCCTCTTCCTCCGATCTCCGGCTGTATTCATGGCAACCTATTCTTTTTGTTTATGGTACATCACAGTTTATAAAATTACTGCGCATCAGATGGAGGCTCTGTTTGTTTAACGTCTGTCTGCCCCACTAGGCTGGAAGCTGCCTGGAGGCCAGGGCTGTGCTGACATTGTTCACCTCCATACTCTTGGCATCATCAGTGTGCCTACCACATAGTAGTTGCTCAATAACTCCAGCACTTCCTGAAATGAAATCAGTGGTAGAGGAATAAGATGAGAGCAGAGGTCAAGAAAAATGTATCTGGAAGAAATATGTAAAATGGATTTTAGTTTGATGTATTAATTTGCCAGGGCTGCCATAGCAAATTACTGCAAACTAGGGACCTTAAAACAACACAAATGTATTTTCTGACAACTATGGGGGTCAGAAGTCTGGAATCAAGGTGTCAGCAGGGCCGTGCTCTCTGAAGTCTCTAGGGGAGAATCTTTTCTCATCTCTTCAAGCTTCTGGTGGTTGTTGGTGATGCTTGGGGTTCCTTGGCTTGTGGCAGCATCACTCCAATCTCTGCTTCTGTTGTCACATAGTGTCCCCTGTGTGTCTCTTCTCTTTCTGAGTTTCTTTTTCTCTTCTTTAAAAGGACACCCATCATACTGGATTTGTGACCTGCCCTACTTGAGTATGACCTTATCTTAAGTAATTACATCTTCAAAAGACCCTAAAGAAAGTCACAGTCTAAGGTTCTGGGTGGGCCTGAGTTTTGAGGGGACACTATTCAAACTAGTACACTGGAAGAGTAAGGAAACCAATTTGTAATCTTGCAGGCTGGAAGTGAAAAAGGTCTGAAATCTGCTGTGGTGAGAATTAGAGGAAAGGGTGAGACAGGTGACGTTTAAGAAATGACAGACCATAGAATTTTAGGGCTACAAGAGACCTCAGAGGTGTTCAAGTCCGGTGATTCTCAAGTTAGGCTTCTTACGCCCTTCAGATGAGGTGCCTCGGGGTGGCCAGGGTATAGGGGCACAAGGGAAGTTTTCTGGATCTACCACTCCTTGTTTAATTAGAACAATTATAATTTTATGTCTCTCATGCTAGATGTCCGCATAAGATTTTGCCTGAAGACCACTTGTGCTACAAATCTTGTCTAAATCTCTCATTTCACGGTTTAGGAAATTGTAGCCAATTAAAGGGCAGGACAGTGATTCAAAAGGAAATTGCAAAATGTGGACTATCAGATTTAAGAATTTGGGGAGAAGGTGGCCAGCATAGTATAGGAGACTTTCATAAATGAGAGGAAGATTAAACCTAATGGCTGCACCTATGAAATACGATGAGAAAACAAAGTTCAATTGTCTCTGTTCCTATAAGCTACAGTTCTTCTGGACAGAGACATGGGTGTGTCCCAGTCCCTGCGGCCCAGTCCCTGCGGCTGGGGTACAGGACAAGGTGCACAGAGCCAGGGGATCTGGGTGCAGGATCTTCCTGCCAGGGTCACTCAGTGACAGACTGAGTACAGGCATAAAGGAGAGGGAAGTGCCACAGGTGGCGTCCAGATTTCACAAGCAAAGATGAGGAGATCAGATGATGGGGTGGATGGGAGAAAGCAGGTCACACCCAGATCTGGTTTATGGGGACCCCTTCTGCTTTGGACCTATTGGATTTGTGGTGGCAGTGGAACAGTAAAACTTTGTCAAGTAAACCTGGAAGAATTAAGTCATTATGTATGTCTGTTTTGTAACCTTTTAATTTCAATGACAGAGTAGTGTCTCCTAGTCCACAGTGACCTCCCCAGGGTGTCCATTTTGGAACATGCACCGTGGAAGTTAAAAAAATGTCAGCTCGTGACTGGGACCATCGTCTCTCACCCGAATCACACACTCTCTTGCTCAGTGGTCTTTCCAGATCTACTCAGACTCCTTCTAACTTCTTCTCCACACTATAGTCAGAGTTATCATTTGAAAACACAAACCCCATCATGTTACCCACCCCTGCTTAAAACACTTCCCTTTGCCCTTAGAGCAAAGATCACAGTCTTTGATGTGCCTTCGCTGATTCAGCTAGTTGGGATCCTTGCCTTGATTCTCTGGCCTCCCCTGGCACCACTTCTCCCCCTGACTTTGGAGATCTGGCCACATAGTTTTGCTGACTTCTTCCTGCCCCAGGGCCTTTGCACATGTCCTCATGCTGTCATTTTCTGCACTCCTCATCCTCAGCAAACATACACTTATCCTTCAGATGCCAGCACAGTCAACACTTCCTTGACAACTGCCCCCTGTCCCGGCCAGCCTAGGTCAATTTAGGACAGGTTCCCTTTTTCTTTCAGAGCACTAAGCTCCATTCATGAATATGTATTTATTGCCCTGGTTATTTGTTTACTGTTTAGCTCTTCTGCTTTAGGTCCACAGCAGGAACTATGTATGTTTTGCCACGTTCAGCTCCTAGTGTAGCACCTGAAATGTAGTAATGGAATGAATGAATGAATAAAAGCCCAAACTCCAAATATTTACCTTCTTTAGATTCCAAATCCTAAAACTGCATTCAAAAGCACAATTTTATCTTTTGGGCAAAAGTGCTTTTCCCTATAGGGACATATCACACTTTAACAAAAGTTTACAATTTAAATCTTCTTTTCACTATACAAATATTTGGCAAGTTAAAGTTATATCAAGTGTTCAAAATACATACCTTTAAAGACCTTGATTTTGGCTATTAAAGCTGAAGGGTTTTTCTATGTTTTAAGAGTAAGGAGATTGTTTGTACTGACTTAAAAAAAAATCCAGGTCCCTATATCACCTTTTGGAGGCTGTCACAGTTGTGCGGAGGTGCTGCTCAGATCTCCCATCAAGAAAGAATTTTCCGCGAGCCCAGTTAGCTGACAGTCTCCAGCTGTGAGCAGCTCAGGACCTGCCTCATCTTTCCAGTAGAGCCACCATGCTTTCTCTTCCCAGGCAGCTCCCAGCCAGTGATGGAGCATGGTCCCAGTGCCAGGGCCAAGCCCAATGCAGGACTTCTCTAACAGGCACCCTTCCCTTAGGAGCTCTCAGTTAGTTGGGTTGGCCAATACTTTGTCGGATTTGCACTGTGGTCTGAGCCTCTCTCTTCCCAAAGCTGCTTTCTTTCCTTTCGATCTTTCATTCCATGCTTCCCAAAAGATCCAACTGATGCAGATGGCTTCTGGCAATATAGTGATGTAACATTAAAATGTTAGGATTTTATTTATTTTGTTTTTCTAAATTTATCTTTCCTAGTTCATTCTCTATGGAGATTTTTAGTTCATAGACCAATTTATAAGGCCTATTTCTGAAATAAAGAATAATTCCAGAAAAAGAGTAATTTCTTTGTTACTAGTCTATAAGCTCATGGGACCTGACACTGTGTTTGTTACTGTCCTATCCCAATACTAGACACATAGTAGATGCTCAATAAATATTTGTTGAATGAACATGTATCTTAAGGACCACTTTTTTCTATTTCTATTAATAGAAAATAGAAAAAAAGTGGTCTATTAAATGGAAGAGACGAGAACAAGACATATTATGCTAGCATTTTAGATGGAGGCTGTATTAATCTCCTAGGGCTGCCATAACAAAGTACCACAGACTGGGTGGCTTGAACAACAGAAACTTATTTGATCACAGTTCTAGAGGCTAAAAGTCTACAGTCAAATGGTCAACAGAGTTGGTTTCTTCCGAGCCATTCGCCTTGGCTTGTAGATGACCATCTTCTCCCTGTGTCTTCACATGGTCTTTCTTCTGTGTGTGACTGTGTTCTAATTTCCTCTTCTTGTGAGGACACCAGTTATATCAGATGAGGGCTTACCCAAGTGACCTCATTTTAACATAATCACCCCTATCTCCAAATACGGTCACGTTTTGAGATAGTGGGGGTTAGGGCTTCAACATATGAATTTCAGGGTGACACAATCCAGTTCATAACAGAGGCCCATAAAACTGCCAATAAGCAACTCTTTGGTGAAAAATGTTTTAACTTGTGTAGAATATTAATGGAAATAGAAATGAAATACAATAAAATAAAAAAGAAAATGAAAATTATATGAAATAAGGCAAAGAATTAATATTCTTCCTCAAATGTCTAATTTATAGCAAAAGAGTTATATAAGCATATCTAAAAATCACACAATGAAGAATAAGACCAAAATTCCTTAGTAATTCCTGGGTGGACTTCTAATGCTTGACCAGGTAAATCCATACAACATTACAGAGAAATGAGTTACAAGTCATAAAGGACCACACACTTGAAACTACAACTGAAGATTTTTTCTACAATGTGGACTTAAAATCTAAATCAAACCAGATAATATCTTTATCATTAACACATACACTTTCTTGAGAAAAGTTTGTATTCACAGTCTGAAAATTTGTTTCCCAGAATAATAATAAAAATTGCTAACTTGTTACTTGTTAATATGTCGATTTTATTTTAAACGTAGGAAAAATGTTAATTTTTCCTTTCTAGTCTCTGTTTCTATCTGATTCCTGAGCCTATCTCAAATAATAAAAGTAACAGACTTGCAGAATCCTCTCTACAAAAGTGGCCATCGGCTGGCATTTCCCACCTCAGAACCCTGCATTATGTGACATGCTGTGAACCAGCATTGTTGTGTGCTGCTGTATTTTGGTGACTTATTAGAGTGAAGGAAGTTCTTCCCCAACATGACATTTCCTTTCTGATACAATACAAAAATGGAATATTTAGGTTCGACCACTTATACATTGTTCTCATTTCAGACCCACATCATTGCCGTCATGTATGAATGCCCAACCCTTTCAGAGATTTCCTTTAGGGTTTTCTAGTATGTTTACTTTCCTGCGGATTTTCAAAGACTTCTGGGAGAAGTCTCTCCTTTGAGAGATCCCAGGTCTGTATTGCGGCTACTAAAGCCTTAATGGGCCAGTCTTGTAAACATGGAGCCATGACTATGTATTGATTTGGAAACAGGTTTGCTGGCCATAAGCTCAGTCTGGCCTGTGGCTACTGCCATACAGTGCTGAATTTCATTTTCCTATTCTTTTGGAATTCTCTAGAATGCTTCCTTGGGATCATGACCTTTAGTTTGGAAATACTGGACTATATCAAAGACACTACTGGGAATATGTTAAGATTTCAACTGCTAGTAAACTCTACTACAGTCACATGTCACTTAATGATGGGATACGTTCTGAGAATTGTGTCATTAGGTGATTTTGTCATTGCGCGAACATCATGGAGTGTATTACTATTTACACAAACCTAGGTGGAATAGCCTAGGCTATATGGAATGTCCTATTGCTTGTAACCTGTACAGCATCTTACTGTACTGAATACTACAGGCAATTGTAACGCAATGGTAAGTATTTGTGTATCTAAACACAAAAACATAGAAAAGGTACAGTAAAAATATGATATTATAATCTCATGGGCCTACTGTCTTATATGCAGGCCATTGTTTACTGAGATGTTGTTATGTGGTGCAGGACTGTACTAGATTCTAAATACCTTGAGGGTGATACATATGTCTAATTTTTTTCTTTAAATGTCTTACAAATGCCAACTTCAGTTCAGCTCAACAATCATTTATCTAGCACCTACTTGGGCCCTGAGCCTATTTAAAGAAAAAAACAGATCAGGCTCCTATCTTAGAGTATTGATAGCCTAAGAAGGGGCTTAGGCCTTACACACTTTTTTCTTTCCTGTCCTACACATTTTAAAATAAGCTGGTTATCTTTTCATTATTCATTACAGTAAGTTTGGAAAATGCACAGAAATTTTTAAAAAATCTTTTAAAATCATCTGAGACCCTTTGATTCAAACAACTAATGCTAATAACATTTTATCTTGTTTTTATATGTGTAGATTTAAACAAATTTATAATTAGATAGTATGCATCATTTTGTAATCTACTTCTTTCATTGTACACGTCATAAACATTTTCTATAATAGTAGCCTTTATATTCACCATTTAAAGAAGCTGGATAATATTCCATTGAGTGGATTCACCATAGTTTTCTTCATCCTCATTTTGCTGCCAGATATCTAGGTGAATGCCATTTTTTCTTATTGCAAATGCAAAATTCAACTTTGCATGTAAAACATTTTCAAGATTTAGGATGTGTTTCCCGAAATTGTTGTCCAGAAATGGTCTATGTCGAAGGGGATTAGCATCAAGGCTCCCAGGGCACTTGCCCTTGGTTTTGGAAAGACTTGGCCAGTTTATGTCCGAGCAGTGGTGCTTCCTTGCGCCTGCCCCACTGGACCCTGGCACATTGGACATTACTACTCTGAACACGTTTGCAAGTTTGATAAGTGAGAAGCGGTGTGCTGCTTTGATTTTTATTTATTTGGTTACCAGTGAGGTTGAACATTTGTTCATATTTTTGTTTATCAGTTTTATTTCCTCTTTTACGAATTGGTACTTTGTATCCTTTCACATTTTATTTATTTTCACAAATCTCTCTTTTCTATTCCACACTGGAGGGATTTCAAACAAGCCAGGAACTTTTTCCAGGGCCATGTTAGCCTGGATAGCTTGTCTTCCTTTCCTTTGGACCGTGGTGACTAAGCAGCCATTTTTGCTTTGTCATACTGATATAACAGAAAACCCACTTTCAAACAGAAAGCACTTGACGGTTTCTTCAGCTTCTTCTCACATCCTCTCATCTGAAACAGAAGTTGAGCCTCTTACCTTGGGAAGAATGTTCTACACAGTAGTGAAGTTCAACTGGAGACATTTTTAGTTAAAGTCCTAACAGTGGCAGATTATTTTGACTTTCCCACGTGGCACCTGGTGGCTAAAAGGAAATAGCAGAATTACCCTCCTTCCCCTAAAAGCTGGGGTCGGGTCCAAAAACGCTTTCTGCACCATTGATTTTTCTTGGGCTTTGTGGCTCAGCTTGTGGCCGTGAAACACTTTTTATTGCCATGGATTATGGCTTTTTCTTTTGTCCTATTTACAGACTGTCTGGGGAGTCACGGCCAAAAGTTGGGACTGGTGATTATCACTTTGGAGGAGCAAAGCTGGTGTTGCTCTTGCCCATGATGGTTGCTCAGTGCACCTCAACCACTTTTATTAGTGAGCTGTCACTGTTCCAGCTATGGGGAGTTGTAAGATAACGAGATGTCACATTCACACACATTCTGAGAGACAAGATTGATAGAGCTGCACAAAGGAGGATAAAAAAGGCAACTCTCTTATCCTAGAACTTTCTTTCTGAAATAATAGACCCAGTAACTAGCAGGATCTTGCCAGCCAATATGGCAAAGCAGTATAGAGACCCACATTGAAGTCCTATCCATGAAAGCATTTTGTGAATGCTAAAGGACTTTATAAGTGGTAGGTGTCATATTTATGCAATAGATTAAAGTCACTAGTTCACTGGGGTTCTTAGGACCTTAAGCTTAAGAAGTAAACTTTTCTATATTTAGAGTTTCACTTACTCATTCACGTTTATTGAATTTCTGCTATATTTTAAGCATTGTCTAAACCAGGGGTCAGCAAACTATACAGCCCATAGGTCAGATCTGGCCTGTTACCTGCTTTTTATAGCCCAGGAGCAAAGAATGGCTTTTACATTTTTAAGTAGTTGAAAAAAATAGAAGATTCTATTAAATTCAAATTTCAATGTCCACAAATAAAGTTTTATTGGAACACAGCTACATTTGCTTGTTTATATATTGCCTGTGGAGGCTTTCTTGTTGCAGTGGTAGTTGAATAGTTGTAACAGAAAGTGGGTGGCCCACAGACCCTAACTTATTTGCTATCTGGCCCTTTTCAACAAAAGCTTGAGACCCCTGTCCTAGACACTGGAAATACAGCTATGAGTAAAACAGATACAGTCTTTACATTCATAGAGCTTATGTTCATGTGTCACATTACTTTAAAGAGGACCCCAGGGGGACTCACACCCTTGAGTCTGGCTTTGGAAATATTAAACAACTGAGCTAATCTTATATAATTTTGGTCAACATAGGTTCAGTCTTATGGAATCTGATTATTTTTTCATCAAATCCAATAAAATTAAATATCTATTAATGATGTTAGACAGCAAAGATGTTGGTGCTTAAGACATTAAACTAGTTGAGAAGCAAAATTTACCTAAAAAATTTAAAAAGAATCATGATAATAGCATTTACAACAGCTGCTTTTAACTTTCAAAAGCTTTTATGTGTGAGCTTATGCATCGCACACTTCATGTGCTAAGAATTTAGGATGGAAAAGCTTACTCGACTGATAGAGACTAAGTAGACTTGCCAAAGGAAGTGGGATGTGGCCCAAAAGGATGGTCTTGATTTCTTTCTTCAATCCCAGGGGCCCAACAAGTTGTCTCCTTCAGACAGAAGGCCGGAAAAACTGCCTTCAGGGATCTTTCCCATATCCTATGGTTTGGGGGGATATCTGCTCATAGCCTCAGGATGTGAATAGCTTTCCTTGGGCTGATGAAGTAGGACAGAGGACCGGGGCCTCTCACCTACCTTGTGAGGTGGGCTGGGGTCTGCTCCCCCTTAAATGGGGAAAGAATGGGAAGAAGACTGAGGGGATATTAAATAATAGGCAAATTGGATGGGTGGGTGAAAACTTTGATTTCTTAAAATGTTGGAAGTTGGCAAGTCTAAGAGTCCTTTAGCTACCTTTCCAGCATGTCCAGAACACTGAAGGATTACGTCTTCCACTCTGCCATGAGCAGCTTTCATACTTGTCTGACCCAGAGTGCTGTTCAAAATATGGTTCAATAAGGGAATGACCGTGAAAGCATGAAGGAAGGAAGGAAGGAAGGAAGGAAGGAAGGAAGGAAGGAAGCCAAGCCACACGTACAAACACTAATGGGAATGCTTAGAGAATGGTGTGCTCTCAGGAATAGAAATTTATGGGTGTTCATTCATTTGCTCATTCAACAAAATATTATTAAGCTCCTACTATGTACCAGCTACAGTGTACTGGATTAACTTGAAACCCATTTTATTTTAGCCACTAATAATGAAAATCTTTCTAAAATGTCAGTGTCTACTTTGTGACAAAAGTACAATCATGTGCGTGTCAATAATTTACTCTTATTAATACTCTGAAATATTAAGAGTATTGAAGAGCATGACGATCTTTTTGACCTCATGGTTATTATTCTGGATATTGACTAACATCATAGCAAATAACAAAGTTTCTGTAGTGCTTAGGAAGGCATATTATGGTATTAGACTGCCTGGGTTCAAACTCAGGCACTTATAAAACGTGACATTGGGTCAATTTTAAACTTTGTTCTTTGCTTCAGTTTCTCCATCTGTAAAATAGGCAAATAATAATACCTACTGTGTAGGGTTGTTATGACGATTAAATAATCAGAGTACCTTGGTGTGTAGTAAGCTCTCCAGGTAAGTGGTAACTATTATTGTTATCACATAGGACTCCACCTAGAAATAGAAAAATTAGAGAAGTTTGGATGGAATATATTGAGAACTTGAGGACATGCCCCAGAACTTGGTTGTTCTGTTGTAATAACACTTACAGTGTGTGTAGTGGGAAGAGCATTATTCCCTTTTTTGGAGTTTAACTTTGAGCGCTTGCTTGAAAATGGAGATGGCAATATCTCACTAGTGGGGCCCTTGTAACCTACGTATGAGGGTGCCTGGAATTTAGTGAGCTCTCAGTATACATTACTTTTCTTCAGACAGAGTCAAATATGAGGAAGTAATTCCCTTTAATTAAGAGTGTTGATGAGTTGGGTTCTGGTTAATTGAACTGTAATATGTAAATCAGCTTAATAGTGGGCCAGCTCTGCCAGATAAACACCCAGCACCTGGTCTAGTTTGGTCAAACACCTTTGTTTGTTTGATTTTGAAAAATTCTTTCCCCTTCTATGGCTTCTTAATAATGTGCATCCCTCAACTCAGCCTACAACTAGCTTGCATTTTCAGTTGGAAGGGGGATTTTCAGAAGGTTTTAGATGTTACTTGTTGACCTTAATAGGATTGATTTAAATTAATCCAAGTCAGTTGCAGATAATGAAACAATAGGCTGGTACCTTATCGCTCCATGTTTATTTTTTAAATAAAAGGAGAAAAATGGGAAGTGTTCCAAACTGAGTCACAGGCAGTGGTGAGGATTAAATGAGTACACGAGATGGGCTTCAGAGACACAAATACTTGGTGAGAATTAGAGAATTTATCATTTTACCGTTTAATTTTCCTTTGTGGAATGTCTTCCTAGCTTGGCACGTGGCAGTCCATCAGGGAATAGAGAAGAAATGACAGAGCCCCTGCCCTTGAGAAGCTGATCATCTAGTGGGAGAAGGAAATAAAGAGAAAGACGTGTTCACGATGACAAAGTAGTGTTGAAATCAGGGTGGAAGAGAATTGTGTGAGTTGAGTAAGGTGGGAGTAGAACGCATTAAAATGAGACTGAGTCAAGGAGGCTGAAAGAGACTTTCCCAGAGATACTGTCTCAGTCCATTCTGGCTGCTATAATGAAATACCATAGACTGGGAGGCTTATAAACAGCAGAGATTTATTTCTCATAGTTCTGGAGGCTGGGAAGTCCCTAGGCCAAGATCAAGGCACTGGCAGATTTGATGTCTGGTGAGGCCCACTTTCTGGTTCATAGATGGCACCTTCCAGCTGTGTCCTCACATGGTGGAAGGGGTGAGCTAGATTTCTGGAGTCTCTTTTATAAGGGCACTAAACTCAATCATGAGGGCCACATTCTTATGACCTAGTCACGTCCCAAAGGCCTCACCTCTCAATACCGTCTCCTCAGTGGTTAAGATTTTAACATATAAATTTGGGGAGGACACAAACATTCAGATCATAGCAGATACCAAGCTCTTTATGGATTTTTGTTATTCCATAGAATTATACTGGTGAGATGTATCCTTATTTTGATAATTATTATCACCTTAAAAAAGGGGTTCTCATCTTTGAGCATTACTGACATTTTGGGTCAGATAATTCTTTGTGGTGGGCTGTTCTGTGCACTGTAGGATGTTTAGCAACATTCCTACCCCTTCCCACTAGCTCCCGCTCCCCTCCCCCACCCAGTATGATAACCCAAATGTTTCTAGACCTTACCAAATGTTCCCTGATGGGCAAAATTGCCCCCAGTTGAGGACCATTGTTTTCTTTTTTTTTTCTTGAGACAGAGTCTCACTGTGCTGCCCAGGCTAGAGTGCAGTGGTGTCATCTTAGCTCACAGCAACCTCAAACTCCTGGGCTCAAGCGATCCTCCTGCCTCAGCCTCCTGAGTAGCTGGGACTACAGGCATGAGCCACCATGCCCGGCTAATTTTTTCTCTCCATACATATTTAGTTGTTCAGATAATTTCTTTCTAGTTTTAGTAGAGATGGGGTCTCGCTCTTGCTCAGGTTGGTTTCGAACTCCTGAGCTCAAACAATCCGCCCGCCTCGGCCTCCCAGAGAGCTAGGATTACAGGCGTGAGCCACCGCGACTGGCCAAGGGCCATTGTTTTCAAAAAATTCATTTCAACTATTTTATTGGCCCCTGAGGTGCCAACACACCTCTTAGACTATGCTTGTGGGAATGTTATTTGTCCGGCTGCTTGCAGATCTCTCCAGCACTGACTGGCTAAGCCACATCGGGAGACCTCTTCAAAGTGGATTGGGCAAATCCCTATGATGCCGGGATGTAATGCTGCGTTTCTAAGTGCTGGGGGATGCCTGGGGTATTTTCTAAGGTAATCTGAATTTTATCTCCAGGAGTTTCTACCCCTCCTAAATGAAAATTACATGGGGACTGACAACTCAATTGTCTGTGGAGCCTTTATTTAGTATCTGACAGTAAGCTAGGAGAAAGTCGCAAACACTTAGTTCAATTATTAAAATAAAACCTGTAGGGCAACCTCCTCTAAGAGGATCCCAGAATCCTTATTTTAATATATAAACTTAACCACAAAAGGAGGCTGGGAAGCCCACAGTAGGGGGAAGTAAATAGCCAAGTGGCATTTTAGGAAAACAAAGGCTTTGCAAGATAAAACATCCATTTTCCTCCCCAGTTACATACAGCCTTAATGTTATTAAGAAGTTAGATGTCATATTTATGCCATTGTTGGCAGCATGCATACAATTTAAATATTTTAGCTTCCATTATACAACTGAATCTACATTACTGACCTTCAAGGGCCCCATTCATAAGGGATGAGGAGAGGGAACAATTAGCTACTTCATGCGAGGGCTGGCCAGCAGACTGGGTTTCCCCACGTCGTCAGACAGACCACGACACATGGAACGCTCAGGAGCCACTCTGAACACGCAGGGTCAGGACAGAGAATGTGTGGGAGGTGCGGGGCGGGCTCTTTTGGGGCAGGCAGAGAGCCAAAGCCGTTTTTCTTTCTAAAAAAGAGCTATCCCATCTTTGTCTCGACAGAGAATGAAATATCCACTGAGAGTGGTGATACTGGGAATTTTGTTTCGGCTCAGTTCCTTTTGTTGTAACTCCACGGCAAAGGAGAAGAATCTCCTTTGGTTTAAAGCCAAGATGAGAGAAAAAGAATGCCTTCCAAGGATTTCTTTTCTATTGTTTCCCGGAGAATAAATATTTATAGAAAAGGTTCAAGTGAAGTCTGTCACAATGGTCATGGCTTTAAGACTAAGCCTTTGAGAGAGTACATGTAAAACTATGCTTAAATGAAGGGTGATCCAATTAGGTTTCCCAGGGAAAACTAAGAAACCTCAAGATAATTTCCTATCTAAAATCTAATTGTGTTCTCAAGTGGAATAGGAACACTACTCTGAATTATCCCAGATCCATAGACTGCAGCAAAAATGTACAGCCAAATTGGATTCTATTTTAAGTAATTAAGTTATTTCCCTTCACAGGATCTATAATTCGCCTTGAACAAATGTGATTTGCCTCAGAAAGATAAGGCACTGCAATTTTTCCTCCAAAATGGATTTTCTGTGCCAGAAACAATTACTAAAAGTAGACCAAATATTGCCTTAATTATATCCTACTTATTATCCGAGTGCATGCCTGGACTGCCCTGTTTGTGTTCCAAAGTGAGGTAGGTATGGCTACTACAGTTTAGAAATTATCTTTAAATGGAAACCAGAGCTGAAATTTACTCAAGAGTCTGAGGCTTGCACAATGGTAGTGTAAATAGCTATGGGTGATGTTACATAAGACTCCAGAATCTTGTGCAAAATATGTGCAATGGGGAGCTTGCTTCAGGGGACCTTTCTTCCGAGCTCTAACAAGCACCAGCACAAACTGTTAGCTGCCTGGCTGAGTCTTTGAGGGGTGCTAGGTGTTGCAATAGATTAAGAATAAAAGTGTTGAGATTTGCATAGAAGATACTGCAAGAGGGGTATTTCGGTCTTGGCTAATTTTATGAAGAAAACATTCACTTTTGGCTTTATTTTCTTTATTAACAGTTCAGTTGACTTACGACCAGGTGTTCTGAGGGACGATAGTGGGTGATGGTTAAGAGCAAGGGCTGTCAGCTCTGGGCTCTGCCCCATGCAAGTGCAAGTTATGGAAGGTCTCTGAATTTCAATTCTCTTGTCTGTGAAAGGGAGTGATGGTCTCTATGCTGAGAGGATGAGATGAGAAAAGCATACAGGTTCCTGGCATGGCACAGACCTGGACTACACAAGGGGCTGGTAGAGTGAAACCCAAACGCTATTGCATACCTTTTCTTCTTTGCATGTGCTTATCCTTTTCAAAGGTGAGCTTTCTTAGGAATGGGTACCGGCCGGACACTTCCAAACTTGCACCTGAGTTCAAAGTGGTTAAGGCTTCAGAATCATGTTACCTGGTCTGAAATATTGGCTCTGCTGCTTACCACATACATGCCTTTGACCCAGTTATTTAGGCTTTCTGTGCCTCAGTTTCCTCCTCTAAAACATTTAAGTAACAACAGAAGCAGAATCTATTATAGAATTGTGATAAGGGTTAAGTAAAATATTCAATGAAAATACCTAGAACAGCACCTTGAGTGCCATAAACATATCTATTATTATTTTTGTCTTCTGTCAGCCAAAAGAACGTCAATAGAAATCAGAACATAATACTAAGTTTATCACGTACTTTTATTAACAACTTAATACAAGACTGTACATTGCAGGTACTGAAATCAACCCCCTCCTGAAAACTGAACATCAGCATTTCTATATGACTTCAGACTTTGGTTATAAGTGCCATCTTCTACAGCAAAATCACACAGCGTAGCCAGACAACTTCACAACAGGAAAAAAAAAAGATGTTTCACAGGAATGGAGAGATTATTTATGCACAGACAGCTGAGGATCATTTCTAGCTTTCCATGATTCACTACACACTCTGGAAAGTTCAGTTCCCTTTTCTACAGTCCTACAATCAGACATAAAATAGCAACTAAGAACTTGGTCACAGGTCCTGCCTACATGCACATCAACATGTAACAAAAAAATATTTATATAAATAAGTCAATTAAACTTTACAAAACTAAAGAAACACAAGACAAAATCCAATAATCAATAAAAACTGTACAGTACGGGTCAGTCTTTTATATCTGAAAAATGTGTCACTTAAAAAAAAGTTCTTCATTGTGTAAAAAAAACAAAAGTCTTTTCCATCGGTGTTAGCTGGAGTGAAAACTTGAAGACTCAGATTCCGTAGAAACAGAAGAATGTCCACCTCGCTTTCCCTTGGAGAGAATCTTGAGGCTGGACCCTCTGCTCACGGAGCTGAGCGCATGCTGGGCAGAGGTTTTAAATTTGGCTCCAAGGAAAGCATAGAGGATGGGATTCAGGCAACAGTGGAAAAAGGCCAGGGCCTCGGTGATGGAAATCCACTTGTGCACAGTGTTCTCAAACTCACATCCTTGTTTGATGATCTCCAGGAGGATGAAGGAATCGATGCTGATCCCAATGTAGTAGGGCAGCCAGCAGGCAAAGAAAGCCAGGATGAGGATGACTGTGGTCTTGAGGGCCTTGCGCTTTTGGTGGCCCTTGGAGTGTGACAGCTTGGAGATGATAATGCAATAGCAGGACAGGATGACTATACCAGGCAGGATGAGGCCGACCATGATGTGCTGAAACTGGAACACAACCAACCACAAATCATTGGGGTACAAACGGTCACAGATGTATCTGTCATCCGCCTCACTGACGCTGGCAAAGATGAAATCAGGAATGGTCAGCAGGAGTGCGGGCAGCCAGACGCCAGCATAGACCACCTTTTCAGCCAACAGCTTCCTTGGCCTCTGACTGTTGGTGGCATGGACGATGGCCAGGTACCGGTCCAGACTGATGAAGGCCAGGATGAGGACACTGCTGTAGAGGTTGACTGTGTAGATGATATGGACAGCTTTGCACAGGAACTTCCCAAAGTACCAGTTTGCCACAGCATCAACCGCCCAGAAGGGAAGCGTGATGACAAAAAGAAGGTCGGCCACGGACAGGTGCAGCCTGTACTTGTCGGTCATGCTTCTCAGTTTCTTCTGGTAACCCATGACCAGGATGACCAAACCATTGCCCACTATGCCAGTCAAGAAAATGATGGAGTAGATGGTGGGCAGGAAGATCCGGTTGAAATGGGCATTTTCTTCCCGGAAGCAGGGTTCCTTTATGGAGTCATAGTCCCCTGAGCCCAGTTCCTCCGTGTAGTTATCTGAAGTGTATATCTGCAAAAGAGGCAAGGGAACGGACATTCACTTCCAAGTTCAGCAGGCATTACCCAAATTTTAAAAAATTTTTTGGTGTTTAAAAAAAGCAATTTAAAAAACCCACTTCAGGCTAGCCTTCTTCAGGATATTCTGAAGTACTGGCGCAAGGGCACAAGAGAATTATTGTAGAATCCTTCTCCCCATCTTCCCCCCTAGTCACTTCATTATTTTAGTAGAGTCAATCACAAAATTCTTTGTTAGAACAAAAGCGCGCTGAGATCCTGAGGGTTTCAAAGTCACATCTTGGCTAACTCTTCTGCCCCGCCCACTAGAGTAAAGAAAAAAACCTTGGGAGGGAAGAAAAAAAAACCCATACACACAAAGAGGCCACTCCCAGGGGCCTGGGGGTTGGGGTAGGTGCTGTGACGAGGAGCTGGGATTAACTTTTTGTATGAAGATTCTCAACTTTTTGTATGAAGATTCTCCAAAAGAGGGAAGAGGGGAGGGAGGCGCAAGGGAGTCCAAAGACTCATTCTTCCTAAGGCTCAAAACATTATCTTTCCCACGCCTTTCTGAACACAAACCATCCTGCGCTTTAAGCAACATGTAGCCGGGAAGGGGAACGCGGCCTTAAAATGCAGGACCTGCGGTGCTCGGGGAATTGGGCGCGAGTGTCACAAATGAACAAATGGCACCCTCCTCCCCCAAGCGCGCGCTACTCCAGGGCGTGAGTCTCTTCTGCCATCCTCATGTTGGTCACTTGGCGCGTTTGGGACGTTAGAGAGCGCGGCATTTTCCTGGGTGGGGAAGGTCACGGGTTCTGCACCCGTGGTCCTCACCCCAAGTTTCATTTCCTCACTTTCCCGGGCCGCTTCCCACCCTGCCATACATCCAGTTAACCGGGTCGGAGGTGGACAGCTGGAAGCCTCCAGGCAGTGGGCACGCCAGGGGCCGGGTTGCCAGCCCCGGGCCGTCGCGGCTGCCCAACACACCCACACCCACAGCCGACAGGCCGCGGCTCCAGGGGTTCCGCGGGGCCGCCCGCCAGGCTGTGTCCCACGGGGTGCTGGGGAGAGACTGGGCGGCTCCTCGGCGAGCGCCTTTGAATTGCGCGCCGCGGGAGGAAACGAAAAGCCTCCTAGCAAGGGGGTTTCAAAAGGCTTCAGGAAACCACCGTCGGTTGCACGCCGCAATTGGGCTTGGAGAGAGCTAAACGGTCTCTCCACTTGCACCTGCCCGTCTTCGCCGCAGCGACTGGGCAACCCAGGTGCAGTCCTAACCCCCCTACCTTCCACCCCCGTCCGCGTCTCCGCAGCGCACACCTCGGGGCTAGCAGCTGCGCGGAGTCAAAGAGGAATTCAAACCACCCCTTTGACCTCCGCACGATTCCAAATTCTCGCACCTCGGGGCCCACTCGCGGCCGTGGGACGCCGGAAAGGTTTCCCCCTCAACCCCAAGGCGCGCGGGCTGCTCCTGGCCACCTCTTAGCTACTGCCGCCACTCAGTCCCCTCAGGCGATCGGCGCGGCGGGGCTACCCGCCCTTCCCGCCCTCTGCCCACTATGCCCGGGGACTGGCACAGCTCCGCGGGCCACACAGAGTTTAACAAACGCGCCCAACGTCAAGAAGAATCCCCAGGCGCTTTTGCCTTAAGTTAAAGCATGGCACAGACTGCCTTTGGAAACTCGGCCCAAGCGCGCTGCCCTCCGCCTCTAAATTCAAAGAATGTAAGCTGCTCCAAGAAATCCCCGCTCCCCTCGAGGAGCAGACCCTATGGTCTGAGTCCGGGGGCAGCGCGCACGCCTTCCTGCACTTGTGCACAGAATGTTCTTAATGTTTGCAAACAGCTTGCAAACCGCCGCGCGCCGCACCATTCAAGGGGGAGACGCATGCAGCCACCAGAACGCTCATTACAATTTTTTCTCCTCTACTTAATAGAGAAAAAGATTCCAATCCTATCCCGCCCCCACATAGCCATAGTCAAGAAAACTCCTTTTCGTGCCCCTCCTTTGGGGCACGGGTACCTCCAATGTTCTGGTTGCTTTTGCCCACACGGAGAGGGGCTGCGCTCTAAGTTCACGAGTTTGCATGTTTATGACAAAGCAGGTTGAAACTGGACTTACACTGATCCCTTCCATGGTAATCACTTGTTCTCCAGCCGCGGTGGCTACGGGACCACTCGAGCCCTTGGAGTCACTTTGCTACTTGCTGCAGCAGCCAACAAACTGAAGTTTCTCGCCGAAGCCGGACTTATAAAAACACGCTCCCGGAGCGGCGCATGCGCATCTCGGCGGGGAGGGGGAGAGAGGGCACGCGAGAGGGAGGAGGGCGCAGGGGCGGGACGGGGCGGGGCGGAGGGGTGAGCACCCTGGGAAGTCCGCGAGCCGCCGCTGTTCGCTGGTGGTCATTTCGCGGGTCTCCAGCCCTGCAGGACATCTCAGAGGGGTTCTCCAACTTGGGGACAGCGGGATGCGCCTGCGGGCAAGCGGGGAGCGCCTGGGGGGAGGCGGGAAGCGCGGGCGAGGGACGCGTCCCTGTGTGGTGCGTCCATCCTTACTCATGTGGATGAAATTCCAGACCTGGGAATGCTACAGTGGAGACACTGAGGCCCAGGGAGGGGAGGTGACACGCGGGAGTAACCCAACCGGTAGGCGGCAATGTTGGAAGTCGGGCCAAGCGTCTGACTCCATTCCCCGTTCTTTCAGCAGATTCAGTGCATTCAGAAGATGAAACACGTAAAGATCCTTCCGTTGGAGCACGATACGTGCACAATATTCACAATAACACCAGGGGCAGGTGTAGATAATCAGCAAACACTTTCAGGAGAAGGTAGGATCTGGCATGGTTCTGGGGACTGCGATTGAGAGGTAGATGCGTGTTCGCGGCAGGAATGTCATAAACAGTGGTAACCAGTTCGTGAATAGGACTTTATTATGAAGTGTGCTTTATTCTAAGCAATTTCGCGACTAGTACTTTTTGTAACAGATCACGGGGGACTTGCAGTCACTCATTCATTCTCACAACACCCTGTGGGTGTCACCATTACAGAGATGCAGTTAGTCGACATTTATTTACAGAAAGGCGACTGCGTGACACCCATCTTCGGACTCCGCGTGCAGCGTCTTCCACGACTCTGTGCGATGAGCGAGCGTTGGCGCGGAGGAGAAATTAGGTTGAAGAGCTGGGCGGGGCGGAGTGGAGGTGGAAGCTGGACTTTTAAAGCTGTCCCAGACAGGCTGAGGTTTGCCGTGGGCGCCCAGACAGTGCTTTCCACCTGGCGCTACTTCCCCCCCGGCGCCGAGCCTGGGTGGGGCGGGGCCGAGAAACAGCGCGCCCGCGGGCAAGGTGACCGCGGCACTGGTATCTGGGACCGTGGTGCGTGCGCCACGGCACGGACCCCAGACGCCCCCACTCCGGGAAGGAGAGGAACTGCCCAGGCTGGACCCTAAACACTACGCCCCCCCTTTTCTTCATCCAAAGATAAAATCTTTCAGTCTGGAGGTGTTCCAGAGGTAGGGCGGAGGCTGGGAACTTTTTCTGTACGGAGCCTGACTTTCCTCTTTTGTCCCGGCCCCCGCCCGTGTCTGTCGGTGAAGGCCTCATCTACTCCGCGCTTTCACCGACACAGCCAGCTAATGTTAGAGATGGGAGGCGGGAGTCTCAGAAACTGCCAAATTAGGACACACAATAATGACCAGATACAATCAATCCTAAAATTACATTATGTAGAATTTTTAAAACCTTCAGGTTCCTGGAGGCTGGTGCGCTGGGAGAGGGCCTGGAAGCTCTACGCCCCATCCCCCATTCTTTGCCCTGTGCCTCTCTTTGATCGGCATCCTCTGTGGTATCTTTTATAACAAAGGGGTAATCCTTGAAACAAACAAACAAAAACTTAAAAGCACTTTTATCAAATCATTAATAAAACTCCAGGATATTCGTATTTTTATAGACTAGGTAGGACAGGCATCCTGTCTGTCGAAGGACTGGAATTTCAGGCCGGTAACATGACTCGCTTTTCACGAAGCCTGGTAGTGGCACGATCTGTGTGTTTTATCCCGGAATGTCAGCTGCATTGCACCTCAAAACTCCTCTTTTCACAGTGGCTAAAATTTGAAGGGTGAAATCTTCCAAACCTGTCCGAAAAGGGAGAGAGAATAAATTTGGAGTAAAATGATTTGCATAACAAATATTTGTTGATTGTTGACAGACAAAAGAAAGCGCCGCCTTCGTTTATCTGAAGATTGCTTTGAGATCTTTTTAGGTTTATCTGCTAAAAGGAAACGTAATTAAAGAACAATGAAATGCTATTTAGGGACTATCAAATTAGGCAAAAAACATTTTTTTTTGGAAGATAATATTTGGTTTCCAGATTTGAAAGGACCAGCTGTCTCTCACTTGTCACTGGTGGGAATGTGAGTTGGGACAGCGTCAATGGAAAGCATTTTGTATTTAGCAGGAACCTTAGAACTGTAATTCCACCTATAGGAACTTATCCTAATGAACTAGGATTTATGCCACAAAGGTATTCATGAAAGCATTATTTATGATAGTGAAATGTCGGAATAGCCCTAAATAACCACTATTAGTGGAATAGTTGAGAAAATTTTGGAACATCCGCATATAAAATTCCATGTGGACATCGCAAATGATTGTGAAGAATTTTTAGTGACATGGAAAAATACTTGTGAAACATTAAGTGAAAAAAGAAGGATTCAAAATTATGTGTATACAGAGTGGTATAATGGACATTGGAGACTCAAAAGAGGGGAGAGTGGAAGGGGGTGAGGGATAAAAAATTACTTATAGGGTACGATGGACACTACTCAAGTGATGGGTGCCCTAAAAGCCCAGACTTCACCACCATACAATATATACATGTAATGGAATTCAACTGGTACCCCCAAACCTACTAAAAGAAAAAAAAACCAAATTGTGTGTGTAGTGTGATGTCAGTTATGTTAAAATATGCATTAGGAAAAGATTGGGAGGAAAACCAAAATGTTTATAGGTGTTTTCATTGGGTGCAGAATTATATTTGATTTTTACTTTCTTCCTTACATTTTTCTATACTTTCCAAATTTTCTATAGTAGACATGAAACGTTTTCATATTCAGAAAAAAGTCAACAAATTTTATGACAGAAGAGGAATCAGAAGGCCTGCCTCCCTTCGCATACCTTTCCCCTTCCTAAAGTATTCACTAGATGTGATGAGTTTTTCCATAATAATCCTCCTTTCTCCCTTTCAAGGAATGGTCTCCCCTTACTTTTCACTCGGCTAATCCTACCTAAATGTCTATTCTGAACTACTGTATGATGTTCTTTAAAAAACAAACAAACAAAACTCAAACATTTATTGAGTGCTTGTTATGTGCCGCTGACCTCATATAGTCCCCTCAACAACTCTGCGAGGCAGGTGCCATCACTTCTTTCCACCGTAAGGAAACTAAGTTCTGGAAACGATGAGGAACTTGACTGTGATCCCACAATGAGAATTTGCACCCAGTCTGTCTGGCTCCAAAGCCCAGAATCGCTCCACTATATTACAATGTGTCCCTTTCTCTGCCTCCTGCAGTTCACCCTCTGTAAGCTGCCTTCTCTGAAAGGTCATCTGGGATTTACTTAATATTGGTTGAGTGGCATACCTCGTGATGTTATTCAACTTTAAATGAGTATATGTCATACCCGTCTCACCCAAATATCCTAGGTTCCTTAAAGTGAACTCCCAGATAGTCTCTCTGCAGCTAGCCCACTGCTGAACAAATACTGGGCACCCTAATCATTTACTGAACTTTTATTTAAAGAATTAATGACTTTCCTGTGTGGCTCTGGCAACAGAGCCAGGTTGAGGAGCTGTCAAGGCTTTGGCAGGTCCCTGAGTTCTCTGGTTGGCTTTAGCCCAGGAAATAACTAGCCTTGGCCATGGTTTGGAGGGGATGCTTACAAATCCAGGGACACCGTGGCAAGCATCCTGCCACCTCCTGTTGCTCGCTCTGCAGCTGGTTGATTTGTGTGTGAGAGTGTGTGTATGTGTGTGTATCTGTGTATGTATGACAGGAAGCTGTGTTCTGTCCCACAATAGGTTGCATTTTAGCCAGGCAGAAAGCTCAGGAGCAGACATCTTTCTGGTGGCTGCTGGCAGGAGGCAGGAGGAGAGGGCAGAAGGCACATTAAAGGCCTTCAGAATACACTGGCTCCTCCTGTCCCCTGACTGGCCCCTCCCCTGACTCTCAAAAAAAATTGACCACTTTTGTTCCTAAAAGAGGAAAGAAGTACAGATTTCCTTCATGGTAGTAGGGGATACTCAAAAAGACAAAGTTGATATTTTCCCAAGTAGTTAAAAAAAAAAAAAAAAAGAAGAAGGCTATTTCCCAAGGGGCATGTAATTCTAGCAGAGGGTTAAAAATCTCAGAGACAGTGCTATCAAATGTCAACTATTTCCAAGCTGGTATTGGGTGGGAGAAATGGTCCGCTGCCTAATGACACCCAGCCCAGCCCTCTTTCCCTAACTCCTTCTGTCTCCAACCAACACCTTCTGGTGAAAAGTGACTTTGGAAAATAAGCCTAAGCTTTCCATCTTGCTATTCTATAATACCAATTTAAGAAAATTATTACTAGTTTTCTGGGAACCATTTTTACCTTAAATTTAAATCATATCTTGAATTTCTAAAAGATCCACCTTCACTAAAATGAGATTATTAGTGATTCCTGTCAAAGCTTTACAACAGTTAAGAACAGACAACAAAACTTCCTACACCAGGAGAAAAAGCTAGACTGGTAAACAGATACAGCCAATTTAGAGTTACCCTGGTAAGTCACTTTAACGAAGCATCCACTTAATTAACAATGCAATGATCATTACTTGACTAATTCCACTGCCAGGAGGATGAATTGTTCTTAAAGTTCACTGAGCTCATGAGGCAGGCAGGTGCTGTGTGGCTTTATGGGTGTGAAGAACAGGAACAAACAGACCCAGTGCTGTTGCCTCAAAAATTATGGTGTCAAGCTGGGAAGGAGGACATGGCTTTAGGAAATAATTGAGTGAGCAAACCCTGTTCTCCATGGAAAAGCTTGTCATTGTTTTCCTTAAGCCAGTAATTTATCGGTGGGGACCTCAGGCAGCTATATAACAAGAGGAAGTGCCTAGAGCCCTGTGGTGGGTCGGTTTTCTAAAGAGAACTGTGCATCCCATGGCAGAGCCATGGTGCTCCCAGAAATGTGGTGATCTGATCACCCATACAGATGGGCTTTGAGATCTTGCTGAGTATCATTCTACCAAGAGCATTATATTAGCAGAAGGACAGCGTGGGAATTATCTGTGTGTATGTGTGTGTGTGTGTGTGTGTGTGTGTGTGTGTGTGTGTAGGGGGATCCGTACAATATTTTGGTTGAGCAGTTTTCTAAATCTAAAGCCATGATTATGACCTTGGAGCTACTTGTAGGTGTAAGGCACACATGACAAAGTCTAAAAACCTGGGGATATTGTACATGAGTGAGGCAATAGGGAGTGGTGGGGACTGTGGAGAACTGGAGGGTGCCTGCCCTGTGTAAAAGCAGCAGCCACTATCCTCCATTGTTCTCCCTGGGAAATTGGGCCACATCTTCCAGTTTTTAGAGAGAAACTGAAGGTCCTGATTATTTACTATGAAATCTTTCAACCTAAAAATGTTGGTTCAAAACAAACACATAAACTCTACAAGCTTCCAGTTTACACTTGCCTAAGGGGTTGACACGAGGCATCAAAAGAAAGGACAGGGTTAGGCAGTCGGGAGAGTTAGGAGTATGGAAAAGGCACATATGGGCAACAGTAGAAACAGCCACAACTGGCCTCAGAATCCTTTTGGGGTGGCCTCTTTGTCATTATTTGTCTCTCTGAGACCGAAATTAGTCACTCTGGATTTCTGAGTCCATCTTCCCTCATGACTTCCGACTGTAGTTGGGTTAATATTTGGGACCCTGAAAAGAATTAACAAGCTTTCTTTGACTCTTTCATTCCTCACCCCCTTTCCCATCCCAGGCTTTCTCCCTTCTCCACTACCTTGATATATGAGTGCTGGGACTATTTTTTCTTTCAGTTACTGTAGGAACAACATCCTTCAGGAAGAGGAACATTCTTCCTTCTTCTGTTTAAACAGGAGGAGCGATAGCAGAAAGGAGGGTTGCATGCCAGACAGCGTAGCTTACTTGTTCAGAGCACCGGGCTTTGGAGTGGGCTTACACAGGCACTTGAGTGCCCACTCCATATAGCTCTTTCAATTACAAATTCAGAGACATCACGTTGGTAGCTTAAAATCAGCCACGGTGGGAATATTTACACCATGGAATCAGCAAATGTGATTGATTAGGGCTTGCTTATTTATTTATTTATTTATTTATTTATTTATTTATTTTCTGAGAGCTGGTTTGCCAGCCCGTGGTTTACCTGTCTAGACTCTGGGCAAGCAGATCTCTATTTCCTTTGTTGTTCTATCCAGATAACAATAACATTCCACTTTGTGGGTTATTGGGAGGATTCAGTATGGAATGTATGTAAAGTCTTTAGTACAGTGTGGAGTACACAGCCAAGTGCTCAATAAACATGACCTATTATTAATATAGGTTTATATCTCAGCTGCTGAAATGTCTTCCTTGACAGTGGAGAACTTTGACTAACCAGGCAAATGGCTTTCTCCACCATTACCCACAGAAGTGAGATAAAGCGAACCGGAGCCTTAAATAAAGTGTAAAATGTTCGTACTTCTAATTGTGGGGCAGAAGAGAGACATGTGTGATAAGGGAAGGAAAGAGAAGTCATAAAGAGTTTCTCATACATGCCTTGAAAGCCCCTCCTGTAGTTACAAAGTCTCAGATTCTGGGCTGGAAGGGGTCTTCGGTGCCATTTGGTCTTATCTTTCATCTGCTGGAAGGAGCTCCTTCCCCACTGGTGGTTCTGTCTGTGCACACGCCCAAGGATGGGCAGCCCCGTTACCCATACAGGGAGCCCACCCCACTGCTGAGCAAACCTGATCCCCAGAGGGTCCGCCCTTTCTCCTGGACTCCCATCTCTCCTGTTTTGGATCCACTGGGTCCAACTCAGCTAGGGCTTGACCTGATCGAACTGGATGGCCGTGAAAGGAAGCTGAAGACCAGGGCAGCCAAAACTGTCCTGAGTCTAAAGCAAAACCTGCGCTTTCTGAGACACTTATTTCTGCAGCCACAGGGATGAGTCTAATGAGAGGCTTCTTTGTTCCATTAGTAAGTCTGAGAGGGGAATCCGGCCAGGTTAGGGGTTTTTATTCATAAAGGAAATTATCTCCAAACATGGAATATTTGGGGATTAAGTGACTCAAAAGATTTAGTGCTGGACTTTTTAAGGCCTCCTGAGACTTTCAGATGTACTTGCGTTGGAGAGAAAATGTGGGAAAGCAGCAGCTTTGGAGACAGGCTAATAAAGACCGAGATTAACCCCGTCTTGGCTTGGTTTTGCTAGGAGAAACCAGGTTAAAATGAACACTTAAAAAATTGTCTGAAGACATATATCTAAACAGGTTTCTTTTTTACCAAGAGCTGATGGCTGCCTGGAGAAGGCATTGCAGCAGCATCTGTCTGCCTCCAGTCACAAGCTCAGGGCATTTCCTGACATCTCTGTGAACTGGGGATGGCTCTTTGTCGGAGTAGTTTCTTTTTAAAGGAAGGACATGAAACCGTTTTCAGTGTCGTTCAAAAATACCAAGGAGGCGTGTTTCAGGTTTTCTTCTGAGTGTTTTCCACTCGTTTATCCCCGTGCTTAGCTGGTGGCGGGGTAACCCCCCTGGCTGTGTTTACTGGAGCTGGCCTCCCTGTCCCGCCTGCCTTTGAGAGCCCAGGTGGGGCAGCCCCGCGCAGGGAGTGGCGTCAAAGGTCGGTATCTGCCCCGGTTGTCTCTTTATGGTTGGGAAATCGGCTCACATGTGGATAATTTATTGCTTGTTTGGGGGCAGAGGAGACAGAGCGACCTCCACAGAGACACTTTGAACAACACTGAACAACTTGGATTAATCCTTTCCACAAACAGGTCTCCGTTTGCATGTCCAGATTGCTGAGAGCTTTATCTTTGATGATAAATGGAGGACATTCCAGCTCCATGGGCAAGTGTCTCCCAGACTGATTGAGATTAGCCTCCTCCAGACTGAATAGGATTTTTGTTCTTTGCCAGGTAAATTTTCACTTCGGGGTTAGGGTTCTGGCAGCTGGTTACTTTTCTGAGGGGGAGTTTTTTTTCTATTGCCTTTCACCCATCTGGGATGTGCTAAGGTTTTTGTCACAATGTGGCAGTTTGCCAGGCTAAAAAAAGTACCACCCTCCCTCCTGCAAGCAAAGCCCCCCCCAAATTCTCTCACACACGTGTGCACACAGGAGCACACAAGAGAGAACACACACACGAAATCATAACCGACCACCCCAGAGACCCGAGTTCTCTAGTGCTTCTGAATTTTCTGAAGTCCCAGCAACCCCTACTTTCTCTCTTCTCTGTCATTCCCCTGCCCCTGTACCCCGGCTCAACTCCAGAAAGGGGACATCTCATGAGGCTCTGCCATGGATTGCTATCCAGGCTTCTATCTAGGTTCAGGTGCTAGGGGTTATCACACTGGCTCAGAAAGGGAGAGGGGCTCCCTGGTCTCCTGTAGGCAAAGACCTCCTGGCCCTTTTTATGCTAAACATAAACGCTCCTTTCTAATAGGTCCCAGGAGATGTCTTCAGCCACTTTCTCGAAAGCACGAATTTGCAGAAGAGATTTCTTCTGTCTGTTCCCCAACAGTCAAGAGGATTTTGTTGAACTTTATTCACTTTCTGTAATTTGTATTGTGAAAACAACAGGTTTTTTTTCAAATATGAAAAATTACACTATTAGGTATATTTTTTCCCAACTGGTAACTTCATTTTTTCCTTCAAAGTCTCTGTTTTATCCCCCCTTGAATCAGAGAAAACCTCTTAGAATGCTCTGATCTTCTGACCTGTCATCCGCAGTCTCTGGCCCCGAGGCCCCACGCCTTTGTGTCCCCATGAACAGAGCAAGCTGTCTTGAATGACTTCTGCAGAAGAAAGAGCCGAAAATGGGGGAGTGTGAAGCATCCTAAGAACCAGAAATTGGGAAAAACAAGCCAATGCAAGGTCTGAGTTTCTCTCCCACCCCCCTGCTGGCCCACTTTGTTGTAAGTATAAACAGCTCTCCTCTCCTGCCAGCGAGGGAAGTGGGTTTTACTATACAAGCCCTCCCTTCTTTTTGTTGTTGGGGTGAGCTCTGCTGGGGGCAGATGTGTATAGGCGTGTGTCTGTGTTTTTCACCGGCCGGATGCAGTGGCATGGGTCCCACGGCACAGGCCCCATAATCTCCTTGGTTCTGGGTCATCTTCCAGAATTTTCGCAGAAGCTGAGGCAGCCATTGCATGCCAGCCGTGCCTGTCTGGTGATAGACACCCCCAGGGCCCCAGGGGAGGACCCTGCAGAGTCCCTTGGGCGATGCCACTCTGGTTCTCTCCCTAGACCTGGCTTCCGGAGGTGAAAATGTTGAAAGATGCAAAAAGAATTCCACCAGGGAACCATATAGGAAAGACCTGGAAATGTAAAGCAGCAGGCTGTGTTCTGGAAACTGGAGTAGATGGCTTGCCCTGAGCATGACTTGGCATCACAGAGGATGGCAATGAGACGACAACGTGAGACAGAAGCTTCCCAGACTCTACAGCATGAGGCAGCTATCTGGGGATTCTATTAACTACTTACCTTGCAGGGTTGATAGAAGACCGTCCAGGGTGATCTATAAGGCTACTTCATAAACTGGAATAACATTAATTAAAAGTTAATTATTATAGAGATAAGATGTTTTAATTAAATCTTAGATTAAGTGTTAGACGAAGGTGAGCTTCTACCCATGATGGCTTCATAAATCACAGGGACCAATTTTTGGCCTGAAGACTCCACCCATGCTGTGGCAGGTGGGAGAGATAGTAAGTTGATTGAGTCTGATACTGCATAAAGTCGAGGCTGGTGTGAAGTTCTCTCATGCAAGCAAGTGTCTTTGGTTCTTGTCCCTTACGAATCTCCTACACACTCTCTCACGCTGCCCGGGATCTATCCCAAAGCATTTTATTTTATTTTTCCATATATCTTCATGAGCTGCTTTCTCCTTTACTGGTTTCTCTTCCTGCTCTCTCTAGCCCCTTCTGATTTTCTTCTCTTTTTATTTCTGAGGCCTCTTCATTCTCTCCCTTTTTCCATCCCTCCCTCCATCCTGCTCTTCCTCACTTCCTTTCTTCCTCCCCTCCTTCCCTCTTTTCCTTTCACAAACTATTTGGATTGCCTACGATGTGCAGAGCTCTGCTAGGCATTGGGAGAGATACTAGATGAATAGCATACAGTTCTAGCTCCCTGACATGTAAATCGAGCATGGGAGATAATGCAGGAGCATAAAACAACTGTGACATCAGCCAGAGCAGCCTGGACAGCACAGAAGTGGAGATCAAACACGGTCCAGTAGGGAAAGGAGAGGCCTGCACCCAGGAGACACACATGAAACATGGGTAGGATTTTGACCTGGAAAGAGTTGGGCAGAAAGGAGGACGGTCGGACTGCAGTGAGAAAGCAAGAATAAAGGGCTGGAGCCTGGAACAGGGATTAGCTGGTTTGGCCGGAATATAGGCTGGAGTTCTGTCTGGTGAGGTGCAGTGAGGCCAGAGCATGGGTGGTTTTTATAGGCAAGGCTAAGAGGTCTGGACTTTATTCTATCGAGTAACAGGAAAACTGTGAAGATTTTGAGTTGGAGAATAATGTGGTCAGAGCATGGCTTTAGAAAAATTAATCTCTCTGTGGAGTGGTGAATGGATTGGAAGGAGAAAGCTGAGGTGGAGAGACCAGGTAGACATCTGTGTGGATAGCTCAGGTGGAAGGCCGTCAGGGTCTGGGCTAGCTGGACAGTGGTGGGAATTGGAAGGAGGCTAATGGGTAGAAGAGCTCTCGAGGAGTCAGCGCCTGGTGACTCACGGGTGTGGGCACGAGAAAGAAGGAGGAGGTAAGGGGGACCTGGCATTTGGTCTAAGGCATGATGAACGAGGTCAAGGGGAGAGACTACCTGGGAGGGGAGGTGATGCTGTGTAGAGAAAGTTTGAAGCCTTATCCTTATTTTTCAAAGTTTGGGTGTTGGTTTCTCAACTAACGCCTGCATCTGACTTGTGGGCTTTTGTGTAGCACGATGATATCCTGTTACTGATGTCATCGAGGTGACTTCATCTCCTCGCACATCTTAAAAGATAAGCATCAGAGGTGGCAAGACTTGGCAGACAAAAAAAAAAAAGTAGATTTCAAGATCCGTTCCTTACACTTGTAAGGTCTCTACTTGGGTAAGGCCAAATCTGGGGTGGGTTTTGCAGGGTAGGACACTAGAGTGGATCAGAGCAAATCGATAAGTGGTTATTCAAAATCGATTAGTACAGGGGACTTTTCTTTTCATGGGAGAAAGGGCAGAAGGAAAGAAGCAAGTGTCCTAAGGAACTTAAATAAGAGTTCAAGTTAGTATCAGTGATGTTCAAATACAGTCACGTGTAACTTTTATGGTTAGAGGTGAATTATATAGAGAACAAGGAGTTGATGGCATCTACCCTCCTCAGATCAATAGACTCAGAATGAGCACGGTGGGAGCGCAGTAGTTCAGATGAGGAGGAGTCATCTCAGACCAATGTGCCCAGGGAAGGCTTTGCAGAAGAGATGGACTCTGAGCTGAGCCTTACAGGAAGGCCATGTTGCCACTATACCACTCACCTCCTGGTTGGGCACATGGTTGGGATATCATACCCAAGACACCTGAGGTTAAAATAATTTCAGGGCTCCTTAACCACAAGTATAATTTGTAGGAGAACATTGAAAATAACTTGCTCTACACTTGTGCCTTTATTTGTAAATTGTGCTACAGTCATTCTTAAGAAAAATTGGCACCTTTTGCTTTCAGATCTTTACTTCATTGTAAGAGTTGCTTTGCTGAGTATTCTGGTCTACTTTTGGGTGTCCAACTTTGGTTTTCACAGTGCAGTTCCAGTCTGGCCCTTGATATAATGTCCTATGGGCACAGTTTGTTTTCAGATCCATTTTTTGTTTCCTTCTTGGCCTCAGATCACATTTCTGGCCCTTTGGTTACTCCCTGGAAGCTCATCTCAAACACTGCTACACTATTTGATTTCTGGGGTGATTTATTGTGCAGTGGCAATTGGGGACAGGTGGGCTGGACACAGACCTTTGACCTTGACAAGGTGGCACAGGCTGGTTCTCAATCTGTGGACAGCGGACTCCCCAGGGGAAGCTGTTGTAAAGGGTTCAAATATTCCCACGTGCCAAATCTTCCTGGAACCTGAATAAATAATGTGCTACAATTTTTCAAATGCATGTGGATGCTGTTGTGTTTAATAAAATACTGAATTGATTTGGAAGTGTCTTGAATTCATAGGAGTTTTGTTTGTTTTTGTTTCTGTGTGTATGTGTTTAAGAATGTTGGTTCTTCAACAGACACTACCAGCATGACCAGCTTTCTTCTAGTGGTTCATGAAACTTTGTGGTCAATAAAAGTGATCTTCAGGTTTGGCAGAGGAGAAACAGCCCTGGAGGGAGTATAGCTTTTCTCCGGTACCCAGAGCCTAACCCTACTCTGGCTGCCAGAATGTCGAGCTTGGGAGATGACCAGTGTGGACTAGGATGGAAGAAATATTTCTCAGTTCGTTGATTGCTACTCAGCTTGCAGCAGGGAGCTACGACCAACAACCAGGCAAACGAGAGGGTTGTTATTTGGGAGGGAACTTTTAGGTCCTCTAAACCTACCTCCCACCTTAGGCAGGAATCCTTTATGGAACCTCCCAGAAGGATGAACATTAGCTTGGCCCTGGTCCCTGTACAACAAGTAGCACATTACTAGGTAAAATTCAGATACCTGGGCCTCAGCCTTGGTGTTTCTGATTTGGCAGGGCTGGGATGGGGCCTTGGACAGTTGTATTTTTAAAAAATGCTTGAGGCGATTCTGATGTCAAACAGAGTTGTGAAAGGACAAAAATACTTCATCACGATGCTTTTTGTTTGTGCAGTGCTCACTAAAGCATGAACGGCATCGTGGTGAGACTCCCGTGGGCTTTATATTTACACCCCTTTTCTAATTTCTCACACCCACTCTGGCAGCTAGGTCTCTATTTCAAAAGCCAGTGAATCAGGTAGGGCCCAGGGAAGTGAAACCTGTGTGCCGGCTGGGGAGTGACAGTTGGAACCCCAACGTACAAATGAAACCAGGGAACAGTGGGTGTGTCGAGCTCTTGAGGAGGAGCAGACAGTTCTGACCTCGAACCCACAAGTGACACTGCAGACACAAACAGGCGGGAGCCCAGCGGCAGGAGACCGATGCTGCTGGAGTCGGGGCGGGGGCGGTGCTGTTTCAGAGCTGGCACACTCAATTGCCCCGTCCATCCTAAGAGACCTGGGCTCGCTAGTCAAGGGGCTTTGGGCAAGTTATTCGATGTTTTAGGGCCTCAGTTTTCTCATCTGCAAAATGGAGATCATAGTGGTGCCTCCCTCCTGCCACGGTTCTAGTTATCAATACTGACACTTGTGGCACAGCTGCTCAGTGCCAGGCGGGGGCTGAGGAGGCCACTCTCTAGAAGCTGATAGAAACCCGTGTCCAGGATATGGGGGGGAGGAGGAGGACAAGGGCATCAGAAGCTCACCTCATTCTTTACACGAAGGAGCGCAGGACCAGGGAGGCCAGATACCCGATGCTCTCGCACCCCACAGCAGGTGGGTGCCTTACTGGGTTTCGCTAGAGGCTAATGGTGAACAGGGAGATGGCAGCCGCCCATTTCCAGCGGGTGGGGGGTGGTGACAAAGGGCTGCTTACAAGGTGGCAACCCAGCCCCCATGTCTCCTGCCTGGTCCCTGAGGAGGCACATTTGATTAGAAGAGGCTCTTCTTTTGGTTACGTGGACCTTAACGATCACTGGGACTTGGGCTGTTTGAGGTGCCACGTAGAAGTTCATATCCATATCCACAGGGGTCCTGAGAGAGGAATGGCTCCCAAGAGAAGAGTGCCTTCTGCAGTGAAGGCAGGCATGCGACGTATTCTTGTCTAAGTGGGGCTTTGCTGCCCTGCGCAATGGCATTTCGGCCCACAGGCCAGCCTGGTGAGGTCCCTAAACCTGTAACTTCCAGGTGACCTTCTCTGGGGAGCAGGAGAACTATCATGAGCCTGTCCAGGGATCTGACTTAGAGATGGGTCATACTTTCCTACCCAGTCTTCTCTAGGTCGAATGTACCTAGAGAATGTACCAGCAACAGTTCTAGGACTTCCTGGCAGCTAGCTGTCCACGAGAATCTGCCTCCTCTCTCTTCTAGCCTCTCATTTTCCTGGCATTTCCTCTAAACTAATGTCTTGCTAGAGTGGTTCGAGTTGACAGTAAATGTCTGCTGTGTTTTATGAAACGTGGCTGCCTGCAAGGTGGCACTTCTTACCGTGGGTATGGGGAGCGGGCCATTTATAATGGCATTTTATATCCTAAATCCCATTGTCCTTTATGACTCTGTTCCTTCTTCCCCCTTCCCAGAAAAATCATTTTGCTTCTCTATTGCGATAACTCTGTGGGTGCAGCATAAGACAGCAGAAACTGAGCTCTCTCTGCTGTTGATAATTATAGTTCTAGGAACTCCCTTCTTTCTGTAAATGCCTACCAGGTGCCCTCCAGTGAAAGATGACACTCATTTGTTTGGTACAGGCACCTAGATAAGAAGAGTCAGAACAAACAGCTCCTGAAAGAGAAGTGGTTTCCTCGGTCACCGACTCACCACATTAAACGTTCACCCCAACTCACTAGCTAAAATGAGTCAGTGGTCCTTTCAGAATTCCCTTTACAACAGTGTTTCAAAGAAATCTATGACTGAGGTTGCGAATCATTTTTTCTTCACTGCAGCTGACTATTTTGCATTCTCCCAAGGTGAAACTCAGCCTGTCTTTTCAGGTGTTGAGAAAGAGTCAACACTTCAAAGTTGAGAGGGGGGAAAACAACCCAGCTACCAAAGGGAAGCCTGAAAGCTTTCAAGGGTAGGAAAATGATCCCCAAAATCAGATTCTAAAACTGAGCTGAGTGGTTTACCGTATGCAGCTTTCTAGTGGCTTGGATTTTCTCTCCTAATACTTTTCTTTTTAAACCATCTTCCTCCTGGTTGTTGGCATCCTCTTAGCATTCCTGACCTCTGGGAGTCGGACCTCACCTGACCTACTCAGTAGTACCCTCCAGCTCCTCTTACACCCGTGCACGGCTTGTGCCTGGCCTCCCATCAGCACGGATTGCAGTGATTTTTCTGTGGGCGGGGCAGGGGGTATCAGCCTCCCATTTCTGGACTAATTTCTGCATCCATAGAAACCCTGACCATCTTAGATCCCACCTCCCACCCTACGTCCTGGCTAGAAGCTTCCGGATGGATATTCAGCTCGCTCTTTCCCCACGTTTAGTGAGCACTGACTGTGTACTAGGCATTAGATACGGGGATACAGCAGTGCACCAGGAAGACCAGGAACCTGTTCTCACGGAGCTCACAGGGACGTAGACAAGGGCGCAGTTACTCACAGTCCTACCGAAACCAAAGCTGGAAGGCTTTCCGAAAGAACTGACTTGGAAACGAAGACAAAAGGAATAAATGGGAGTTAACTAGAAGACAGCAAAGACAGAGCATTTTGCTTTTCATCGCATTCATGCTGTTGATTGTTTTCGTGCACCCTGCTTGCATCAGCCCGTGCTGTGTGCACATGCTGTCGGCTACCTTTAAGACATTGTAACTCCTTGAGGGCTAGAGTCTGTGCTACTGATACTTTTCGACTCCGATTCTCAGGGTTCAGCACAGTGCTGTGTGCTTTGCAAGGAAGGAAAGTAGCATTTATGGAGGGCCTGTTCTGTGTCTATCCCTTTGTGTGCAAGAGGTCGTTTCAATTACCGTGCTACTGAAAGCAATGGGGGTGATGTGGCTAGGGTGAGCCCTGCAGCCTGGAAATCAGGATGGTGGTTCTATTTTTGTCTGTGCTGCTGAGTAGCTGGGTGATTTGGGGAATCTCTAGACTTCTTCTGGGCCTTGATTTCCTCATCTGTGGAATGAAGGGATTCCACCGCAGCGTTCTCCAGCTCTGGGATCTGCTTTTTCCTGCGGTGTTGCAGGCCATCTGGTTGTCACTGAACTGGTGGCAAGACAACTGCAGAAGGAGGTTCAGGGGTTAAGTCAGGAAACCCAATGTGGAAATGAAACCTCAGCCCGGAATGCTGAAGTGCTGGGCTAGTTGGAGACCACGGAAAGAATGTCCCTGAGAAATGACCCCAGGTAGGCCCCAGTGCCTCTGTGCCCAGTACCGGGCCCGCTCAGCACCAACTGCCAGCCAGAAAGGAGCAAGGCTGCTGGGGCTTTGTTCTGAGGGCCAGCAGAGCTTCCACCCGGCAGTGGCAGCGTGACCTGCGGTCTCGTAAGCTAGGCTACAGAAATAGCAAGTGGGTGCAAGCGGGTACACAGAAGGCAAGTCGATGAGGCAGTCAGGGCTGGGTACAGCCACTCACAGCAGAACCTCCGTGCTGAAAACACCTAGCTCAGGACACCGTGTACTCATTCAAAGGTGGCCCCCCTTTTTTCTCTCTCAAACTTTTCAAAACAGGAAGAAAGTTTTCTTCAACTGTAGGCACCAATGACATACATCCTTCTAGAGAGATCATTTTAAAAGCCATCCAAGAAAGCTACCTTCACTAAGGGGATCACTTTTTTTCCCTTTTTCTTTCTCCCTTCCTCTCCCCCCACCTTTTTTTTTTTTTTTTGTAACTCTGGGCTTCTGGTAGCAGTTTGGAAGGTTGGCACAAGGCCATCTGCAACCACAGTGGAGTGTTAGGTAATCTTTTCTCATTAAAATGCTGTTTTTGTGGTTTAATTTTTAACGGTTTTTTCTTTGTAGCTTGGAAACACACATACTATATTTTTTTTGAGGCACAGAGACATGACTGTTACACAGGCAAAAAGGCGGGAAGATGGGCTCCCATAAGACGCTTCCTCTTGTGTTTCCAGAAAAGAAGCATCTACTTTCATTCTAGAGAGGGCAAACCGAGTGTGCTGGCAGCACGCATGGAGCTTCCTGGAAATTGAGGATATTTGATCGATTCTGGGGACAAATGCTTCAAACACATTTGAAGCCCCTCCAGATTGAAAGTATTAAATGGTATGACCATTCCTCCACTTACTCAATGAATTGAGCACTTTTATTTACTGTCTGCCAAGTGCCAGGCACCGGGCTAGACCCTGAGGACAGAGAGATAGAAGCTACCGCCCACTTGGAAAGCAGCACCAGGTGGCAACGCAGTGCAGTGGGGTGGGCCAGCTGCCTGTTTCTTCTCATCCTGGGCTTCATGGAATTCCCACTTGGAACCTATTGAATTGTTGTCAGTGGAGACAGAAAACTAGAGCCCAGGGTTACCATTTTCTTTTTTTTGAGACAGAGTCTCACTGTGTTGCCCGGGCTAGAGTGCCGTGGTGTCATTCTAGCTCACAGCAACCTCACACTCCTGGGCTCAAGCGATCCTCCTGCCTCAGCCTCCCGAGTAGCTGGGACTACAGGCATGCACCACCATGCCCGGCTAATTTTTTCTATATATTTTTAATTGTCCAATTAATTTCTTTCTATTTTTGGTAGAGACAGGGTCTCGCTCTTGCTCAGGCTGGTTTCGAACTCCTTAGCTCAAACAATCCGCCCACCTCGGCCTCCCAGAGAGCTAGGATTACAGGCGTGAGCCACCGCGCCGGGCCCAGCATTTTCTTTTTTTAAGAAGAGGATAGTAAATGTTCTCATTGCTGCAAAAGAGCAGGATTTGTTGGCCTTAGGGTTGCCAGGGTTTGAGTTCCAGGGTTAGACTGGTTGCATCCTGTCATTAGCATAACCATTGCTGGGGTGGAAAGGAGCAATACTTTTCCTCACCCATCATGAAGGTCACAGCCAACACTGCTACAACAAAAGACAGGTTAGCAACAGAGAAGCATACCAAATTTATTTAATCAGAGTTTTATGTGACATGGGAGCCTTCAGAAATGAAGACCCAAGACCCAGGAAAAACTCCGTTTTTCATGCTTGGATGAAGAAGGGACAGCCATGTAGAAACGGGCTGGGACAAAGGGCATGATCTGGTGGAGATAGACTGAGGGGGAACCCAGCAAGCCCTGTCTGTTCAGGTTCTTCTTGGCCTCTCTGTGTGGCCTTCCTTCCTCCAAGGTGGGGGCAGGATCCCTCTGGAGTGAGGGTCTTCAAGACAGAGGGGAGAAGGGAAAGAGTGACCCTTTCTAGGTTTTATGGCTTACTTTGGGGAGAGGGGCTCTAGTTTCTATGACCTGCCTTGGGGAAGAGGAATCCTTGTTTCTGTGACTCACCTTGGGAGAAAAAGAAGGATGGGAGAGAGGAAGGCAGGAGAAGGTCAGAGGGAGACTTTGTTTCTGAGGCTTTCTAATCTCCTTTAGTTCAAACTACCCAGTGTGCCGGAGTGCCATACTTTGGGGTGTCATGTTCTGAGCCCCAACATCACTCCCCAACATGACTAGGGTGCCTCATCCCTCCAATGGGAACTTTGGACAGTCTTCCAGGAACTTCTCCCTCTTCCTCTGTGACTCCTCCCTTCTTCACCCCCAGTCTTCCTGCCAACCTGTTCCCGCATGACCCAGCTCTGGCTCTGAGACCGCGACTTGGCTACTCCTGCTCTGCCGTTTGTACATTCCCAGCATCTTGGCTTCCTTCCTAGTTCTTCTCTTCGGTTCTAAGCAAACCTGAGGCTCACAGAACCCGGGTGGCCCCCTGTCCTATCCCTTCAGAGTGACAGACAGCAGAGCACCAGAAGGATGCTGTCCAGGTGTGATGACGATGCCCCAGGTACACAGAGCTAACCGAATTCAGCCCCAGATAAGTTGGACAGAGCAATTTAGGCCCAAGTCTGAGTCGAACATTTCAAATCGGATGAGCATTTCAAATCACACCTATTCCAGTAAGAGGTGAAGTTTTTTCCTGTGCCAGCAGTGGGTAAAAAACCCATCTTTGATCTTTTCTTCCCTCCAACATCCTTCTCTCCTCATCTCTCCTCATTCTTTAGACTGTTTCTCTCTTTCTCTCTTCGGTTGACAGTGTTATTGTATGCATATTACTGGAGAAATCTGCAGTTATTTTGGGTCTTTGTTGGAGGGACTCAGGGCATTCAAGTGTTCAGAAAACACCTACCATATTTCACATTTAGAAATGCCTTGTTTCTCTTCTCTCAACCATTAAACATATGTCTAAATCGAGACATTTGGTTAGGGTTCTTTAAAAACATTTTTGGATCAATGGGGAGGCTTTTGATTTTATTTGAAATCTTTGCACTGGTGAATATTTTTGAGATAAATCAAATTTACCGACACATTAGTGAAGGCATTTTGTATATAGATGCTCCTCGACTTACAACGAGGTTACGTCCTGATAAACAAATAGTAGGTTGAAAATACTGAAACTTGAAAATGTATTTAAAGGACAAGATGATTGACGTGGATTATGAAAGTCCTGACCCACCAGTGACGGCCGTGACTGGCTTGCCATCTTCATGCTGGGCAATTATCTTGAATTTCACTTTAAGAGTAATTGTCTCCCTCTTCTCACCAGAAGCAGGAGACATAGATAGGCATTTTGTAGACATGATGGAATGTGAAA
Organism: Avahi laniger; assembly: GCA_963575035.1. Classification (NCBI taxonomy): domain Eukaryota; kingdom Metazoa; phylum Chordata; class Mammalia; order Primates; family Indriidae; genus Avahi; species Avahi laniger. Next base: position 10,998 of record CAUYSK010055071.1, on the reverse strand, counting down.
ATATAAAACACAATATCCGAAAAGCGCTGGCAACACAGAACACTGTAGAGTAAGGACTGGTTACTGTGTGATCTTGTGGCTGACTGGGTGTTGCGGCTCACTGCCGCTGCCCAGTGTGGTACCAGCCTGGGGAAGGGGATCAAAATTCAAAATTTAGGTATGGTTTCTACTGAACACATATTGCTTTCACACCATTGTAAAGTCATAAGTCAAGCCATCATAAGTTGGGGACAGTCTATCCCAAAAGGCGAATATGGAGTGAACTGATCTGATTTATTGTCAGTTTGTCAAAATGTTGACATTAAAGCAGGTAGAAATCAGTGTGGTTTTCTTCACGAAGGGTTTCACTTTGACTTTCGACATTGAATTTGAGGTTGAATTTGAGTTGAATCTGGGTTTGTTGAACCCAGAAATGCAAAGTGAAACTTGGGAGTATGAGCACATATCAAGCCAAACAGACTTCTATGAATGGAAGCCGAGTGCCAGTTGCGCTTCTTATCAGCGTATACCATTTGTTAGATGTCACCCTCTTCTCTTCATAAAAAATACGGTCCCTTGCCTTTAAGGAACTTGTATTTAAAATAAGATATATTGTCAACCACCAAATAGCATGGCATTTTCTAACTCTTTTCCTCAAAGTTCCATGCTCATCTGGACTACTTAATTTAAAACAAAAGTGCCATCTTTTCTTTTTTCTGGCTTTTTTCTTTCAGGTGCTATCTTTTGAGAGTGGATTGCAAGACTTTCCTGCCCCCATCTTCTGGAAGGTCAGAGGAAGAGGAGGAGTGAAAGGCGAGGCTGGCAGAGTACTTTCCCCTAACATTATCTCTTGTCCAGGTGAGGGCGCGTGAGAAGGGTTCCCCCGCCCCCTCCCTTGGCTATGGCAGCTCTGGAAAGCAACGTAAAGGCTGGAGAGTATTAAGGAAGGGAGGCCCTGGGCCACCAAAAATGCATTCTTCTGTGTTGACACTTTTGATATGCTGGCTTCAAGTAAATCAGTAAAATAGCACAAAAGAAATCCACCGGCCTATTGCTCCTGAGTGCACATTCGACGTACTGAATGCTTCATTCACTCGGACTCCTGAAAATTTTGTGTACATGTGGAAAATGCACAGAAGAACCTTTTGTTTTCATAATACTTTAAACAGATTTAGTGTTCAAGGTGAAATTCTGGATGTTTTCCCGTGCAATGAATGTGACCTTTAGGTCCTTAAGTCCCTTAAGTCTGGATACCTAAGTCTGAAAGGGATTCTTTCAACATCACCTCCCACCCCACCCTAATTGCTTGCTCACAGTTGTTAAACTTTAGCTGAGGATGGATCACAATCAGCGATCGAATGGCAAGGTGCTATTGTCCTGGCTCCGTGAGAGAGTTTCCACGTGCTCAGAATATTAGACGTGATTGACAGAGGTGTGTGTGTGAATCAAACCCCTTGTTCTGCTTTGCAGTCACAAAGAACTCTTTCCCTTTGAAATCCAAGAAGGTTCCCTTCTCCAGGCTTGTGGAGGGAACTAGGCAGCAAATAACTATGAACATTTTTTTAAATTGGTTAAAACTTTAATTGACTTAGAGTTTATGAGGTGTTCAGGAATTTTAGGATGGCTTTTTAACTGACCTTCCAAATGCAGCCACCTGTAGAGTGGCATTAATCCTAATAGGTGTATGGTTTTCTCTAAATTCTTGGATCTGACCTTAGTTATTGTTTAAACTCTGAATTTAAATAATCTATAAATTTATTTTATATAATTAGATGATCTTAAGAGAAAACTGACCGAATGATCAAAGGTGCTCTTTCTCCCTTTTCTCGAGAATTCAGAACAGAATCCCGCATACAAGTTAGTGATTCTATGGTGATTCTATAAAGACTTTGTATTTCACTTGCAGAAATGATTGGGCAAATGTTCAGTCTGAAAGCCCTTTTAATGGCCTCGGATGGAGGAGTCTGCAGTCAGGAAGGGCCAGGTGGACCTGAGCTGGGATGAGTGCTTTCTTGGCAGGGAGCCCATTCTCATGATGAAAGCTGGGAAAATTTGCTTGAGGAGAGTAATCCAATGATATGAAAGGATTAGGCAGGCTTACATTTAGCAAACTGTAAACCACGAATGTAAATGGTGCACCTCTTCCCCACTCAGGCAGCTGCTTTGCTTATAAAAGAGAGCAACCAAAATTAAATAAGAGGAGAAACTCAAGAGAAAGGTGGGAGGAAGGAAGCACCAAGTGTTTCAAAATGATGTTGCATGCATACAAACCAAGTTTGACAGCAGCAAGTAATTCCTGGTCAGTGCTAACAGAAGACTCTCCAACATCACCCCAAAGACAGGTGCAAATGTCTACCACCTTGAACCTACAAAGACTCCAAGTTCGCCTTCCGCCCTTTGCCCCTATTGGTTTAGCCACTTAATTATTTCACTTCTGATTACTTAGCTATTAGTGACACTAATTAAAACCTACCTTGCCCTCAAATGTATTATGAAGCTGTTTGTAAAATGCTGTGAAGGCAAATTGTTCCAAGAGCTATTAATTCTAGCAAGAGCCATGTCAGCTTCAGTTATGTGCTCATAAATGCAAACCCAATCTGGTCAATAATCTCCAGGGATAGGCTAAATTGCACAGTTGGCTTTTTAGAAAATGTGTGTGGAGAAACATGAAAAGATTGTTGGAAATGCCTAAGTAGAGAATAAATGGAACTGTACTGGGCTTGGGGAGAGTGGAACAAAGAAGTTATTATTGAGCATCAGGTATACACTATATTGTACAAAGGAGTGATTTAAGCTGGGTTAGCAAGGTATTTGGGAGGAAGTCGTTAAAATATAAAGACAGCACAAAGTACTAGGATTGCCTAAACAAGTTCCCAGCAGTGTCTGCTCCATCCAGGTCCTCTTCCTTTGTTTTGCTGGCTGTCTTCCTGTCATCACCACCTGGGAGGATTGAGGAAATGAAGATGGAAGATAACTCCTCTAGTTAACAGTTGGTGGGGTCCATGGACTTTCATCTGAGGACTGCTGCTCTGGAATATTATTTCACATAACATATTTATTTAATCTGTAAATAGTATTAAATCTGCCAAGTAGATAATAAAACTAACTTACTAGTATGCATGGCTTTCTCATATGATGGATGCCCAGGTACATGACAGATAAATGATTGGATAGATGGATGGATAAGTAAAGGCTTCATACATCCACTTATTCAACAAATATTTAGTAAGTATGTGCCATGTGCCTGGAATCGTTCTAGGTGATGGGGCTATAGGGGTGAAGAGACAAAGTCCCTGTACTCAGTGAGCTTATAATTTAGTGCAGGAGGCATGCAATACATGTACATGATAGTGGCAATGAAGAGCTATGGAGTCAATAAAACAGGGTGATGTGATAGAAATGGACAGAATAATTAGACAAATTTATAGCCCAACAATAAGGCTCCAGATAATTTAGTGTTGTGGTCTTTAAACTGGATTTGAACAACAGGACCTATATTTTTTCAATTAAAGATACATATCCTATGGGGAAACCTCAATATACAATAGAAGTAAAATCATATCTGTTCGAGTTGATGTATGTGTGTGTGTCTGTGTGTGTGTGTGTCTGTGTGTGCATGTATGTGTTTGCTGGTGTCAGAGCCATCTCCACCAACTTAGGTAACTTATAAAAAATCAATTACAAAATTTTATTTGTCACAAGATAAAAATAAAAAGTAATGTTAAAAATTAAGTGACAGTTGTCCCACTGCAATGGGATGGATGATGTTGTTGGTAGTCTCTCATTGAGACGGCCATAACATGTTTGTATCATTCACTTGAGTCATTGATCAGGGTCTGCACTGGATCAATTTCTGTACTTATTTTTTGTTTCTTTTCATCTTTTCTTATATTTTAATTTCTTTTTCTATTTTTATTAAGTTAGAAAACCATATCTCACCATGATGAAGATTTTGAGAAAGGCACATATGAGATGTCCAGAAAGCATCCAGCCATTGATTGTTAATATAACAAGAATGGTTACGTGGTTGGATACTTTCTGGACAGCACTTGTACATTTGGTTCTGGGTAGTTCAGTCACACACAGACCCAGCAATGGTGGTGAGGGCTGTCCCTGAGGACTGTGTTTGATGCTTTGCCAGAGGCTCAGTGGATGGGCTTATCACACTGAAACATGGGCTGGTTGGATGCCACACATCAGGCGATAACAGCAAACAGATTCCCAGTCCATTCTTGAGTTCCATTTGGCTCTGAAAGTATTCATTTATGTTTTATTGCCACATGTAGGTATGTTTTTTAAATATATAAAATAACACATAATAGGTTTTGTTTTGCAACAAATGAAGAAAGCCATTAAATGCTAGGAATGAATCAATTCTTTCTTTTTTTGGGGTATTTTTGAGCTGTTTATATCATGGTTCAGTCTTTACAAAAAATCCACTTATCTTTTCCTTCATGTGGCCATGTAGGTTCAGGATGTTCAAGATACTGAATATATCAATGAGATATGCCCTTATATCAAGTCACGTGAAATCATGGAAATAGTCATGAAGAAATTACTTTTTATCTCATCTCTCATTTCAAAATTTCCTTCCTGGAGAATAGGCAAAATATGTCACTATCTATTAGTGACTGCAATTTCCTCATGTTCCAAGTTTTCACCATTACCTTTGTGGTGGTGGGTGCTATGATGTCCCATCACCCAGATCCGCCTCCAGGAATGAAAGGCTAATTCTCTCCCACCCGGAGTTACTGGAAGACAGCTCTCAGCTGTCAGCCCTCTTTGGGGGTGCCTCAGCTGCAGAAAAGTGCCTCACCCCAGGTCACACCTCCTTCTAGGGGCTGACTGATCAATGTGGGGTAGAGGCCTAGCCCCCTCACCCCACCTTGGGATGACTCTAAGGGTCATCCCAGCTCAAGGACTCCCCATGGAGTTGGCTTAGGACTTGATCACAGCTCAAATTCTCCCTCTGACCAATCCTGCTTTCTTTCTCTCCTTTCCATAGGTGTTGATTCAACAATAAGCCCTAAAAAACATCCTCCATGTTAATATCTGTTTCAAGACTACTTCTTAGGAAACCCAATCTGTGATAGCTGGTACCAGGAAAGAAAGAAGAAAGAGGTCCCTGGAATGGGATTTTGGGTCTAGCTCATGAGCTGTCTGGTAGTAATGAGGATCCCATCACTGGTGGCAGGTGAAGCACAGAAAGCCCCTGGCCCAATGTGGCAGTACAGTTAAAACTTTTACCAGTGACAAACTGGCACAGCACGCGTGTGGAAGAGAATGTGATAGCTCAAGCAGCGTTTAGGCTTTTGAGAAATATGGGGGAAATGGTAACTTTAAGGACAGCGGAATTTGGTGGCTATGACTAAACTCTACTCTGGAAAAGGATATTGAAAAGCTGGTTGAAATTAACTGGCAATTAAAATATATACGTAAAATCCAAGTGTAAAATTCAGAGAGTTTCCTTGGAAGTACATGAAGAGGATTTATCTCCTTCAACAGAAGAAAAAGCCAATGGTCAGGCTTAGAACTTAGTTATAAGAATAACTGAGCTCCAAAGAGGGCTAAACTCCCAACAAGGGCTGGTCTGCTATTACAAGTTAAGGCCTTGGTTGGGAAAGAATGGGAAACTGGGGTACAGAACAGGAACATCTGGGTTGATGCATCCAAAAATCTTCAATGCTGAGATTCTCTTGAAACTTTTGAACCCGAAGAAGTGGCCCACATCTCCCTACCAAGGACTAGTGTTCCCTTCTCGCTTGAAGATGATGTGGAGGCCTCTCCCTGTAAGATAACTTGTGCTCCTTCCTGGTTGGATCTACTCTCCCCTCCTTTCTGTCCACTAGGTCAATGACTAAGGCTAAATCACAACATAAGCTGAGGACATGCTGGGCCTGCCCAGAGAGGGAAGGGGCTGTGTCCCAAAGAAACTTCGGGGCCTAGCCAAGTCGTACCAGTAGGACCCAGGAGAGGACTGGATTCTGAAGATGTGGGACTGAGGAGGGCAGATCATACATTTGATAAAAGAGAGTTTACTAAGCTCTCTCCCAGGATACAGGATTTAACACCCTGGGAAGGACCCCTGGGAAATGGTGGAAACATGCTGCTGGTATGGTTCCTAGAGGCTTGAAAAAGTGGTGGTCCATATTAATTAAAGCAGAAATGACAGAATTTCTGTGGCAGACGGTGGACGAAGGAATTAAAAGGCTCAGCAAAGTGGGCACATGAGAGTGGATGTATGATGCAAGGGTGAGAAACGCACAAGATGACTGTCTTCTACAGAAGGCCCAGGAGGACACACATGGACCATGTCAGTAAGGAACGTGCTGGAGAGAGGGGCACCGACACCACTAAGCTCAGTGCTGCCTCTCCTCTGGATCCCAGGCCTGACAACAGGAGCTGCTGTTACACAACTGGGTTCATAGATAACAATGGGATCACGGGAACCCAAACAGTAGAGACCAGGTGGCAGCATTTACCTGTCAGAGGCGAGATAATGAGCAACAAGGTCAAATGGCCTCCAGGAGGGCCTGTCCCATACATAGATGACTGTGGAGAGAGTTAATAGAACTCAGTGTCCTTTGGGACAAAATATGTGGACAGCCCACAAGGGTACTGCTCAAGAGAAATCACAGGTTGATGATCAGGAGACTGAGAGATGTTGCCTCAATAAAATTCATGATCTCTTGCCCAATTTCTGGATCTTGAGTTGGTTTTTGGACCAGGAACCCATTGGCTGAAGGAGAGTTCAGGTCCCCAGGAAGCAGTATCCTGAAATACCACAATAACTGTGTTTATAAATGAGTCCCCTGTCCTTCTTCAAAGGGATGTGAGGCCATTTATTTTGATAACTTTACACTGGGAAAAGAGGAAGACCCAAATGTTTCTGAGGACTGTTGGACACGGGGTATGTGTTGACATGGATACTTGAAGACCTAAAGCATCATCCTGGCCCCTCTTAGAGTGGGGGCGTATGGAGGCTGGGTAACAAATGGAGTCCTGGCTCAGGGCTCATTTGCAGTGGGTTCATAGGGTCTGGTGGTCATTTTCCTAGTCCCTGGAAGTATAACTAGAACAGATATACTTGGTCGTTGGCACAACCCCCACACTGAGGAAATTGGCCTATGAGGTAAGAGGGCAAGTGAAAGTAGTGGAGAAAGACAAGTGGAAGCCACTGAAGTGGCCTCTGTCCATTCTGCCCACTGGTAAGATAACAAATTAAAAATATTAGTGTATTCTAGGGGTGGGGAGAATGGCAGATATCAACATCACTCTTAAAGATGTAGGGTGGTGGTCTCCTTCACATCTACATTTAACATGCCAATCTGACAGCTGGAGACAGCAGATGGATTCTGAAAGATGACAGTGCACCATTGCAAACTTAACCAAATAGTAGCCCCACTTGCAGCTTGTTTTTGAGCAAAATAGCATGGCCTCAGGTATATGATAAGTGGTCATTTATCTGGCTAATGCTTTCCTTTTCAATTCTATTGGAAAAGAGGACAAAACACAACTTGCACTGACTTGGAAAGGACAAGACTATCCATTTACAGTTTTGTCCTTTGTCATGAGATAGTCTGAACTATCTGGCCATCCCAAAGAATATCACTTTAGTCCATTATATCAATGAAATCATGCCAATCAGACTGGATGAGCAAAAAGTGCCCAATACTGTGGCTACCTTGGTAAGACACATACACTCCAGAAGGTGGGAGGTAAACTCTACAAATATTCAGGGATCTACCACATCGGTAATATATTTAGGGGCTCCTGCTCTGGGGGGCCTGTGGGGATATTCCCTCAAAACTAAAGGACAAATTATTGTTTCATGCACTTTAACCACAAAGAACGAAGCACAATGCACAGCTCTTGGTATTTCTGGTTCTGGAAGCAGCATACTCCATGCCTTGGGATCCTGATCTAGTCCATGTTATGGGTAACAGGGAAGGATGCCAGTTTTGACTAGTGCTCAGAGTGGGAAAGGGCTCTTAGGAGGTACAAGCTTGGTTTGTACTGTATGACCAGGGAGACCCTGTGATACTGGAGGTATCAGTGGTGGGAAAAAATGCCTTGTGGAGTTTATGGTAGACCCACTAGGAGAATTATAGTACAGACTCTCAGGTTTCTGGAGGAAATGCCATCTACAGTGAGAATTACACGTTTTGAAAAATAGCTTGTGAGCTCTAGTAGAGATCTTGTGCTTAACATATAGCACATCATTTGTCCAGAATTGCCCCTAATAGGCTGAATTCTGCTGGGCTTAAAAGGTTGGGAAGGCCCAACAACAGTAAGATGAACGTGGTCCACATAGGTTTGTGCATAAGTAGGACCAGAGGGCACAAGCAAGAGGCAGAGTCAGAGAGTCCAGAGACTGCGCAAGTGACCCCCCTTTGGCTCACTTCTGTGACTGCAAAGGGATCCTTTACGGCCAGGTGATGGAGCAGGAAGAACCCTTAGCTTGTTCACGGTTGGCTTCACTTGGTAGGTGTGTTTAAGCTGAAAATCATGGTGGTTGCATGATAGCCCTTCTCAGGGTGACCTTGAAAGAAGTAGTGAAGGAAAATGCTCTCAGTGGGCAGAGCTTCAAGTGGGACACCTTTGTGTGGAAGGAGAAGTGGCTCGGAGGTTACAATATATACAGACTCTAGGTCAGTGGTGAGTGGCTTGGCAGGCTGTCCAGGAGCCTGGGAAGAGAAAGGTTGGAATATCAGGAACAAGAAGGTCTGGGGTAGACACATGTGGATAGACATATGGGAGTAGGAAATAAGGGGGAAGATTTTTTTTTTTCATACTAAAGCCCACTAGAGAGCATCCACCATGGAAGAGGCATTAAACCACCAGGTAGACAAAATGACTTGGCTGGTTATTATCAGTGAGGCTCCATCATCAACTGCCCCAATGCAGCATGAATAAAGCAGCCATGGTGGTAGGGGTGGAGGCTGGGATTGTGCATGGGTCCAATAGCACAGAAATGTGCACTTCTCATCCCCAGAACTCTGGGATTTGTGACTGAGAGATCCTGGCTCCCAAAAGGGATCATGAACACTTCTCTTAGCAGACAAAGCAGGAGTCACATTGAACTACAGGCTATGACTTCTGCCTGCATGCTTCAGGCTCCTTGTGCCAAGGGCTCAGCAGACAAGAAGAGGAGTCACAATCCTGGCAGGGGTAATTGACTCTGAGCCTCAGGAAGAGGTAGGGCTGCTGTTATACTGAGGGGAAGGAGAAGGATGACACCCAGGTGATCCACTTGGATACCCCTTTGAGCGCCACTGCCCAACTCTGATGGTAAATGGACAAGTTCGGCTACCCTGACCTGGGAAGGGCATGGTGACCAGGGCTTTGGACCCCTCATGTGTAAGGTTCTGGGTCATGCCACCAGGAAAGCCAGTGAGACTAACTGATATGCTAGCTGAGGGTGAGGGGAATCTAAAACGAATTGTAGATATGGGAAATGATGGATATCAGTTGCAGCTTGGTGACCAGCTGCAGTGATGGGGGCTATTGTTCATCTCCCTAACCTTCCTCTCCTAAGTTTTCCCCAGGAATCCTGTAGGAGCTGCTCCCAGACAAATAGAATCTGAGCAGTGCAAGGGCCAGAATAGGCTGGACACGTGATACATTTTCTAGATCTTCCTTTGTAACCGAGGGACAAATTCCTCTTGCTTCTGGAAAGATGGCTCTTAGTCTGTTTGGGGGATTACCTTGGCTGAGAAAACTTCCAAGAGACAACCTACATCCAATGACTGACCAATGAGGGGGTGTAAAGATTTGGTCCCCTCACTTCAATTCAGTTAAACTCTGAGCTTCCTCCTAGATCCATGGCTCCCTGTGGCGTTGGCAGAGGACTTTGTTGGATGTATGGCTTGACCTCTCCAATCCTGCTTCTCCCTCTGCCCAGTCTTGCTTCCTTTCTCTCCCTTCACTGGTGTTTAGGTCCCTGATAAATATCTTTTATGCTAATCTCTGTCTCTGAGGCTGCTTTCTGAGGAACACCTTCAGAACTGAATCAAGACCTAAAGACATGTTGCCAACAGCCAACTGATTTCTTTGAGGGAAGCTGTAATAGACTGGTGTTCACATGCGCCCTCTTCAGCTCGCTGGGAATGCCGTCCTTAATGCACGCAGAGACAGAACTTGGCCCACACCGATGCCAGTGTACCTTCCCACTCTACCTCGGCTCACAAGACAAGTGTTGACCAAAAGAAAATCATTTTCACGTAGAGAATGGATTTTCAGTGATAAACAATCAGGTAAATTATATCTTAGTATAAAAAGAGTCTTGTAGATAACACTGTAAATATAATTTTTAAAAATATTTTATTTTTTTAAATTTCAGAATATTATGGGGGTACAAACACTTTCGTCACATAAATTGCCTTTGCACCGCCTGAGTCAAAGCTACAAGTGTGCCCAACCCAGACAGCGTGCACTGCACCCATCAGGTGTGAATTTACTCATTGTAAATATAATTAATGCTACTGAATTGTATGCTTAAAAGTGGATAAAATGGAAAAATTATGTTATTTATATTTTACATTTTACCACAATTTAAAAAATCAATAATGTATCAATATACTAAAACCACTGACTTGTATGCTTTAAGTGGATTAAGTGTATGATATGTGAATTATATCTCAATAAAGCTGTTTTTTTTTTTTTTTTTTTTGAGACAGAGTCTCACTATGTTGCCTGGGCTAGCGTGCTGTGGCGTCAGCCTAGCTCACAGCAACCTCAAACTCCTGGGCTCAAGCGGTCCTCCTGCCTCAGCCTCCCGAGTAGCTGGGACTACAGGCATGTGCCACCATGTCCGGCTAATTTTTTCTATATATTTTTAGTTGTCCAATTAATTTCTTTCTAATTTTAGTAGAGACAGGATCTCGTTTTTGCTCAGGCTGATTTCGAACTCCTGAGCTCAAACAATCCGCCCGCCTCGGCCTCCCAGAGAGCTAGGATTACCGTGCCCGGCCAATAAAGCTATTTTTTTAAATAAAGAGTCTTGAGGGGGAAAATTAT